>LZPO01055201.1:12766-30759 GCA_001675575.1 Neotoma lepida
GCTCCCTGCATAGATAATGAAGATGGGGGCGGAGCCTTCCTAGCCCTCCCCTGCCTCCAATTGAAGGATAAGAAGGAATGGTTCTGAGGAACCCCTGGGAAGTGTGGGGGGACCCCGGCTTTTCAAAAGGTATTTTAAGAAAGAGACTTCACAGAAAATCAATTGTTACTTCTCAAGACCTTTCCTTTAAGCTGTATTTCATTGTATGCTTATTTTCTCTTAGAGAGGAGCAAAGTAATATGTGAAAAAAATGTATGTTCTTCCTGTGGTGTCCTTGAAAACAAGTTTGTAATCCCCAATTAAATGCCCCTGTAAGTCAGAAGTCTCAGAGAGAGTGGGTGGCAGAGGAACCCTTCCTCAGCTGAATGCTGTGGGTTCAGGAAAAGTGGAAAGAATGTGAAGAAATGACAGCTGGGGTGGGGGGACACACAAAGCTCCTATCCTGCTTGTGAAGTTCCCAGGCTCTTTCCATGCTCTTGCTTCCCCAGGGCTCCGGGCTTCCATCCTCCAGGAGAATCAAGACTGAGGCTTCCTTTAGACAGACCAGGTCTGCTACATCCTGCATTTACCCACTTTGTGTTATCTGCCTCTTCCCATATTCCTTATCTGTGAGTCAAAAGTTGATAGACAGCAGGTAATTTTATCCCAGAGTGCTATATGGTTAAGAACATGGATTCTGGAAGCACACAAAGTCTGAGGTAACACAAAGTCTATACTGACCTAACCCGTCTTAGTCAGGGTTTCTGTTGCTGTGATAAAACACCATGATTAAAAGCAAGTCAGGAGGTTCATGTTTCCACATCACAGCCCATCACTCACANAAGTCAGGACAGGAACTCAAACAGGGCAGGAACCTGAAGGCAGGAGCTGATGCTGAGGTCATGGAAGGGTGCTGCTTATTTGCTTATTCCCCAAGGCCTGCTCAATCTGCTTCCTTATAGAACCCAAAACCACCAGCCTAGGGATGGCACCACCATAAAGAAAATGCCTTACAGGTGGGTCTTATGGAGACATTTTCTCAGTTGGGGTTATTTCCCTTCAGATGACTCTAGCTTGTGTCAAGTTGACATAAAATTAGCTAACATAGAGCCTCTCGAAGCCTCCCTTCCTCATAAGTGGAAGGACTGATACCTTTAGCCTGCGCAGTGGCTGTCATCGTGAATGGGGTGCACATGCATGTGGGAGGATTTGACCCATATAGGAATACCCAGAAATGTTAGCTATTATTCCTGTAATAAATTAGANATGATTTTATGGGGAACCTACATAAATTAAACACATCTGTAATGAAAATCAGAATTTCACATTAATCAATGTCTCATTTTGGCATAAGGTACTGAACAATCTATATTGCACCTTTGGTTTTGCTGAGACTTGAGGCAGGATAGAAATGCAGAATAAATTGGGGGTCATGAATCTTGTTGGGGTCCTGTTGAACCCTCTGCCAGGAGCACAGCAAGAATTCCAAGCAAGACAATTACCAGAGACCGTTCTCCCTCTCCAGCTACAAACCTGCAACCCTCTAGGATCTCACCAGATACCCCGTTACACAGAAAGAGCATGTGCTAACCCCCTTGTGCAACCCCGATTTTACTTTATCAGATTGTCATTCCATCCAAGGCATCTCTAGAGCCACNGTTTATCTCATTTACCNAGAAGAAAGAAATGGGGGTGGAGGTGGGGGGTTCTTAGNAATCTTTTGAGATGAAACTCTTGTCTATGCAACAAACAAACAAATCAAAATCAAACAAAGCAACAGCAAGGAAACCAAAATACAGCACACAGTTCTCAGTTTTGAGGGAATAAAGGGCAGTTTGTTCTGGACAAATTTTCAGTGGTCATGNCCCAGAAACATTGATTTAGAAGCAGTTTCATGAAGTTTTATAGTTTTACAAAACAATGACCAAATGTAACTTGGGAAGGGAAAGATTTATTTCATTTTATGGCTGTAATCCACCATCCATGGGCGACAGAGAAGTGATGGGAATGTCTTTCTAAAAATGTGTTGCTCTGATTGGTTGATAAATAAAGCTGTTTGGCCAATGGTGAGGCAGAATAAGGTTAGGCGGGACATTTGAACTAGGGGAAGAGAAGCCGAAAGCAGAGCAGGAGCAGACGCCATTCTGCTGCCCAGAAAGCAACATGTAACTCGCACAGGTAAAGCCACGTGGAACACGTGGCGACATAGATTTATAAAATGGGTTAACTTAAGATGTAAGAGCTAGCTAGCGAGAAGCCTGCCGAGGCCATAGTTTAAAAATGATATAAGCCTCTGTGTGTTTATTTGGGTCTAAGCGGGCCGTGGGAGCCGGGCGGGGGAATCGGACAAACTTTCGTCTACAGAGAAGGNTCTCAAGGCAGGGACCTGGAGGCAAGAACTGAAGCAGAGGCCGTGGAGAACGGCTGCTTATGGGTTTGTGCCTCATGGCTTCCTTCCTTATGCCACTCAATACCACCTCCCCAGGGTGGCATCACCCACAGTGGGCTGGGCCTTCCCACATTAGTCACTAATCAAGAAAATGCCCTATGGACTTGNCTATGGGCCAAGCTAATGGGTACATTTTCTTAACTGAATTCTCCATTTTCCGTTGATCCTAGCTTGTGTCAAGTTGACAAAAAAAATCTAACCAGGACAGTCTATAAGCAACTGCATCAATGCATCAAGGGAGAGCTCCTGGGGTTCTTGGGGTGTATATTAACTCATTGAATGGATAGCTATTCCTTCCTTTGGGGGGCAGTTTAAGATGGAGTTTCTTTGTATAGCCTTGGCCTGATCTGGAACTCACTCTGTAGATCAGGCTGGCCTCTAACTTGGAAATCCTCCCACCTCTGCCTCCCAAATGCTGGGATTAAAGACATGTGCCACTACCACCTAGCATTCATGCTATCTTTTTAACATGTTTTCAAGTGTATTCTGATTTTTACTGTTACAGTTTTTGAGGTATGTTTTCTTGTCCTGTCCAGTTCATCTAAATGGGTCTGTAATTGACAGGCCCATTTGGAGTAACTCTTATGGGAGGGGGGCAATAGTATGTATCTATGATATTATAGGCTTTTGAAGAACTTGAAATGCCATGTTTCCACTCAGAGACAGAGATACAACTCATGTCTTATTCTTTTGACCCACACTCATGTAGGAGGCTAGAGAATAGTTTAGTGGTTAAGAGTCCTGACTGCTCTTCCAGAGCACCTAAGTTCAATTCCCAGTACCCACTTTATGACTCACACCATCTGTAGGATATAAAAATATCTAAACAAAATTTAAAAAAACAATGATATTGAGCCAGGTGTGGTGGGGCACACACCTTTAATCCCAGCACTCGGGAGGCAGAAGCAGGCAGATCTCTGTGAGTTCCAGGCCAGTCTGGTCTACAGAGTAAGTACCTGTATAGCCAGAGCCATATAGTGAGACCTTGTCTCAAATATATATCTTTTATTTTTTCTAAGCAATAATACTAAAGCTGTAGTAAAAAAAGAATTCTCCAATAACGAAAAGTCTAAGATGTCACTGGTTCACTGTCNAATTATACCAGACATTTTAAAATAAAGATTTTCTTTTAATTGTGTGTGTGTGTATGTGTTANNTACTTGTTATGTAAAAGAGTATATTTATACATTCAGGAAATTGAGCACATGTGTGCACATGTGTGTAGAGGATAGAGAGCAATATTTTACTTTATTTATTTCACAACCTGACTGCTGTTTTCCCTCCTTCCTCTCCTCCCAGGCCTCCCTCCTCCCCTCTGTTCCCACCCCATCCATTCCTCCTCCGTTTCTATTCAGAGGAGGGCAGGTCTCCCATGGATATCAATGAACATGATATATCAAGTTGAAGGCTGGACTAGGCAATCCAGTATGAGGACAAGGGTCCCAAAAACTGGCAAAAGAGTCAGAGACAGCTCCTGCTTTCACTGTTAGGAGTCCCCTGAGAAGACACAACTGTAACATATATGCAGAAAGCCTAGCTCAGTCCTATGGAGGCTCTTTGGCTGTNGGTTCGGTCTCTGTGAGCCCCTGTGAGCCCAGGTTAGTTGATTCTGTGAGTTTTCTTGTGATGTCCTTGACCCCTCTGGCTCCTATAGTCGTTCTCTCCCCACCTTCAAGATTCCCCAAGCTCTACCTAATGTTTGGCTGTGGGTCTCTGCATCTGTTTCCATCAGTCGCTGGATGAAGCCTCTCTGATGACAATTGGGCTAGGCACCTAGGTTTGAAAGGAATGACCTCCAAAGGGAGTTGCACTATTAGGAGGTNTGGCTTTGTTGGAGTAATTGTGGTCTTGTTGGAGGAATTGTGTCACTGTGGAGGCGGGCTTTGAGGTCGCATATATGCTGAAGCCATGCCCAGAATCTTAGACTACTTCCTGTTGCCTGCACAAGATGTAGAACTCTCAGCTACTTCTCTAGCACCATGCCTGCCTACACGCCACCATGTCACACCATGATGATAATATACTAAACCTCTGAAAATGTATGTCACCTTAATTAAATGTTTTTCCTTTATAAGAGTTGCCATGGTCATGGTGTCTCTTCACAGCAATAGAAACCCTAACTAAGACAGCAGTAATCTGTAAGTATAGCAGAATATCATTAGGATCATTTCATATATATTGCCAGCCATGTTCTGATTTATCCTAGGTCTCTAGGCTATCCTTCCTCTGGGTTCTGGCCCTCCAGGCAGTGTCAGGAGTGGGCTTCCTCTCATGGCATGGGTCTCAAGCTGGACCACTCATTGGTTGGCCACTCCCACAATTTCTGGGCTACCTATACCGCAACACATCTTGTAGGCAGGACAAATTGTAGGTTGAAGGTTATGTGGCTAGGTTGATATCCCAATCCCTCCACTGGAAGTTTTGCCTGGTTACAGGAGATGGCCAGTTTAGGCTCTGTATCCCCCATTGCTAGGAGTCTCAGCTAGGGTCATCTTCATNGATTGCTGGGAGTTTCCATTGCTCTAGGTTTCTAACTCATCCCTGAGATGCCCCCCATTCCAGTTATCTTTCCCAGTACTCTCCCCCTCCATCCTCCTCTATCTTATCCCTCCTGTTCCAATCCCCCATGCTCCACTCTACCCGATATGTCTATTCTATTTCTCCTTCACAGTGAGATTCATGCATTACCCCCTTGGGCCCTCCTTGTTACTTAGCTTCTCTGGGTCTCTGGATTGTAGCCTGCTTATCCTTTAATCTACAGCTAATATCCACTTATAAGTGAGTACATACCATGTTTGTCTTTCTGGGTCTGAATTACCTCACTCAGGATGATTTTTTTTGTTGTTGTTCCATCCATTTGCCTGCAAATTTCATGATGTCATTTCTTTAACAGCTAAGTAATACTTCATTGTGTAAATCTACCAAATTTTCTTTATCCATTCTTCAGTTCAAGGACATCTAGTTTGTTTCCATTTTCTGGCTATTATGAATAAAGCTGCCATGAACATAGTTATGCAAGTGTCCTGTGGTATGGTAGAACATCCTTTGAGTTTATGCCCAGGAGTTGTATAGCTCCATCTTGAGGTAGATTGATTCCCAACTTTCTGAGAAACCACCATATTGATTTCCAGAATGACTCAGAATATAGGCACTTGGACTCTAACCTGATGAACCAGGTTCAGTTCCTAGAACCCATGTAAAGGTGGCAGAAGGAACTGATTCCACAAAGGTGTATTCTGACCTTCACACCTGTCCCATGACACACACATCCCCTCACATATACACCATGCACACATACAACAATAATTATTTTGGTTTGAATAGAGGGATAAATGAGTATCCCCTTCTAAAGTTCAGCTCTCCACTNCCCAGGTCACCTATTTGGGTCTAACTATTACTCCAACCCACAAGGCTATTACTGTAGACAGAACACACCTAATCCAGTCTCTTGCAGTCCCTTCTACTAAANAGGAGATTCTGTCTTTCCTGGGAATAGCTGGCTTCCTATGGTCTTGGGTTCCATCCTTTTCTCTTCTTGCTCGCCCCTTATATGAGACAGCTCAGGGCTCCCCTCATGAACACCTTCTTTACCCTATTACTAAACCTTTCCAGAAGCTCCAACAGGCTCTCCTTCAGGCCCCAGCACTTCATCTTCCAGACCTAACTCGTCCTTTCTCACTCTATGTAACAGAAAAGGAAAGATTTGCCCTTGGAACTCTAGGGCATCAGCTGGGACTCTCCTTTGTACCTGTAGCATACCTGTCAAAGAAACTAGATCTTACTACTCAGGGATGGGCACCCTGTATTAGTGGCTGCTGAGCAGTTTATTCAGGAATCAAAGAAGCTAACCTTCGGGTCATCTAGTACTGTCCTCTCTCACCATAACCTGTCCCATCTCTTAACTTACAAAGGCTTACAAACTTTACCTCCCTCCAGAGTTCTTTCTCCCCAGGTGGTGCTACTGGAAAATGCCACACTTACTTTCAAAACTTGCTTAACTCTTAATATCTCAAGTCTCTTTGCTCAACCTAACACTGACTATTCTCCCTCTCATTCCTGCACTGAAACCTTGGAGGAACTGTTGCCACCTCCTTCACATATACAGAAGGGCACATTGCCCCAGGCCACTCATACCTGGTACACAGATGGCAGCTCCTTCTTACATGAGGGGACCGGTAAAGTGGGCTATGCCATAGTGTCAGACACTGAGGTGGTAGAAGCACAGGCACTATCCACACACACCACTAACCAACAGGCTGAGCTGATATCTCTCACCCATGCCTTCCAATTGGCACAAGGGCAATCCCTAAANGTTNACACAGACTCCAAATATGCTTTCCATATCNTCCTGTCCCATGCTGCTATCTGGAAAGAGCATGGGCTCCTTANAACAAAGGGAGGATCCATATCTAATTCAGACCAAATAATGGCCATGCTAAAAGCTTCCCACATCCCCAAGGCTATAGGAATTATCCACTGCCGGTCTCATCAGACCCATAGCTCCATCATCTCCAAGGGAAATAATCGGGCTGACCAGGCAGCCAGAGCAGCGGCCCTTCAGGGCCAAGACTCACCCACCCACCACAGGGAATCCATACATTACAGCCCACAGACTCACAGGCAACTCCTGACACCAGACAAATTCTGTCCTATCTACATCAGCTCTTTCACCCTAACAGTCTTGCTCTTAGTTTGTAAAAGCTCACTTGCAGCCCACCTCTGAGGACCTATAGTTCTTAAGACCTATTACTGCCTCGTGAAATTTGCCAAAAGACAGACCCCAATACAAAATACAGAAGTCAGCCTTTTCCCACCCACCAGGCCAGAGTTTCCCTTCCAGGGACTGACTGGCAGCTCGATTTTACCCATATGCCCACTGTCAGGAAAATTAAATATCTCCTTGTGATGGTGGATTCATTTTCAAACTGGGTGGAGGCATACACAGTTTTTAATAAGTGAGCTCAGACAGTTGCAGATCTTCTTTGAGAAATCATTCCTCGTTTTGGAGTTCCTGCATCTCTTAAGTCTGATAATGGTCCNGAGTTCACTTCCAGATTTCTCAGACACTAGCTAAGGCTCTCAATATTCCTTGGCATTTTCATATCCCATACCATCGTTAATCCTCAGGAAAGGTGGAGTGCAACAGCCAATCTTTAAAATCTATTCTTACTAAGATGTCACAGGAACTTCACCTCAACTGGGTAAAATTATTGCCTCTAGCTCTTTTCAGGCTCAAGGCCTTTCCCAAAAAGCCTCTTTAAATTTCCCTATTTGAGCTGATGTATGGGAGGCCGGCTTTAACACCGGGCCTCCTACTCAAATCTTCATCTCTCCCAGATAGCCTGTTAACTCCTCTACTCTATCACCTCAGGTCTATTCTGTGGAACTTTGAAGACCATTCCTTACCCCAGCCATGTGATAATCCCTGCCCACCCCCAATCCACATTGGGGATCAGGCTCTTCTTTCTCCTCCAGGCCAGCACCTTCTCCTAAATGGCAGGGACCCCTCAAGATAATTCTTATAACTCTCACGGCTGCTAACCTCGAGGGCTTTCCTCACTGGATTCACCTGTCCCATCTGAAGCCTTTCACTCCACCTCTATCCCAGGAAAATCTCTCTTCATACACAGTGACACAGACAGGGCCCTGCTCTNTTAAGTTCCAGAGGATACCAGGATCCACTGCCTTGTCACCGATTGCAGAACAATGAGGTCCCAACCCACAAGATTTTCCTTCCTGGTTCCCTCTTCCAATTAACTACTCAGCTAACTGTTACAGGACCACCCTAGGGCTGGAGGCAGAGGACCACTAAGCACATCCAGGTGTTAAGGAACAGTAACAATCCAAAGGTATTTACACCCCCAGACTCGAAAGGGGTTTGGCTCTGCAAAAAAACAGACTTTAATATAACAATCCACTACTGTTAAATGCTTTGAGCAATTGATCACCTGTGTCTCCTGGATGCTAAACTAATAAAGGAGACAGGTGCCTTAAAATCTGTCTCAGGTAAAAATTAAAAGCATGTTCCAAATATCTTCCTCCCTCTATCTCCCCCCTTCTCTCTCTCTCATTAACACTAACCAATATCCCATATAACAGAGTACTAAACATTGTAACATCATAGCCACCAGCTTAAGATTTTAAATTTCTCATGGATGCTTCTTAATATGTTTAAAATTTCTTCCGAGCTCCAGAGAATCCACCTGGACAGATCAGCAAGCTCCAGAGCCAGCTTGAATCCACCTGGACAGCACCTTGCTAGATGATTCCCAAAGCAGCCGAGGACAATCCACTACCCTCAGGATGGCTGGCTACTTCAGAAGCCTGCTTCCCTACCCCTCAAGAGTTATCCACGCCCACCAAGTCAGCTGGAAGCAGTTTGGGGAGACACAGTGCCCCTGTTCCTGTTCGCCCACCTTTTTTATAATAATAACTATAATATAATATAATATAATGTAATATAATATAATATAATATTATAATATTATATATATAATATATAATATTATAATATTATATAATATAATAAGTTGGAGTTCCGGGCCACTCCCCCAGCTAAGTGACCATACACGCACCGGTTCAGTAGTCAAGGAAGGGGGCCTTACGTCCTACGTAATGTGTGTGCTGCATGATCATGGAATCTATGTGCATGCATGGCATAGTTCCATAAGCCCATATGCGCATGTACAGGGGAATCCCCTTCCTCTCTCTCTCTTCTCCTTCCTCTTTCTCTCTATACACCATTTCCACCTGAGCACCCCCTTCTGTCTTCTCCTAATAAACCCTTAATAATGCGTTCTGTCGTACCTCGTGGCTTTTCTCCTGCGGTAAACAGCACCACTAACATTGCTCCATCACCACCACAGCATTAAAACCAACAACTATTTAGNGAAATTATAGCAGAAAGCTTTCCAGTTTTACAGAAAGAATTAAGCTTGCAAACACAAGAGCCATCTATAGAACTCCAAACAGACATAGCCAGAGAAGAAACTCTCCATGATATATTATAATCAGGATGTCAAAAATACAAAGTAAAGAAATAATCCTAGCTGGGCAGTGGTGGTGCATGCCTTTAATCCCAGCACTCGGGAGGCAGAGGCAGGCAGATCTTGTGAGTTCCAGGCCAGCCTGGGCTACCGAGTGAGTTCCAGGAAAGGCGCAAAGCTACACAGAGAAACACTGTCTATAACCTGTCTCTTATACACATCTAGATGTGTATAAGAGACAGGAGCTGCATTCCCTCCTCTCTCACACACACACAATAAAATAAAAATAATAATCCCAAAAACAGCAGGAGAAAAAACCAACAGCTCACAAAGGCAGAAACATCTGGAGTTAAATCCTGAAGATGTGCTTTATTTCAGGAGCTGGCAATCTGAGATTAGCGTCCTGCCTTCCATCTCATCTCCATCCAGGAAGGAAACAAGGGCAGTTAGTCCTTCATCCAAAGCCCAGCCTGCTCCTCTGGTCAGGTGGCTGCNTTGTCCCTGAGATTCATGCTGTGGGATTTCTTTATTTAAAATTCCTGTGGTTCTCGATCCCCAGCATTTCTCCTGCAGCTGGATATGAATACACCAAGGTTGTTAAACCTTGCTTTCCTTCTGAAGTATGCTTGGACTAGAGATTAACTCAGAACAAACAAACAATTAGTAGTAAACGGCCGAGCTATTTACAAATGCACATACAGAGTCTTCTAGATTGTGAAGTCCACAAGTGCTCTTATAATATACACTACAGAAGTGCTCCATCTGCCTGTCCTGTTCCTCATCAGGTCATGTGTAGGCTGAGCAGCCTGACTTCAGCTTGTCTCAGTCTGTCAGTGTTATTCACATACCCTGGACAGAACTAAACTGTGTACTGAAGGATATATAGTGAAAGGAAACCAATATGGAAGAACTCTAGACATGGAATGAGCTGGTATTTGGGAAGAAGAAGGTCTTGCTGAAGGAAAAGCGTTTTCAAGTATCAGTCATGCCAGTGACATAAGGTGGAGGAAGGTAGGAAGGCAGGCAGGGTGCCACGTGGGAAAGTTGGTAATTGAGAAGACATTAGCGTTTCTAACTCAGAGCAGAGATGGCTGCTTTCATTATATACTCTCCAAACTCACTTTGTGGTCCCTGTATTAGTTTAAAAATGGACATAACTCATCCACTAATCAGCAGCAATGATGGGAAAAAATGGCATATTCTACTTGAGTTAGCAAACTCTAAACAGCACAAACCACCAACACCAATCCCAGATCCAACCCCAGATCACCTGAAAGAAAATTTTTAAAAGAAATAGTTGCTGTCATTTACCAAGAACTTAATTGCAGGACAATTCCACTTATTATGCATAGAAATCCTTTTATTGTTTTTAACAAATCTATGCTTTGTTGGGATACAGTGTTTTCCACTGTTTGTTTGTTTGTTTATATGTCCATGGTGTTTTCCCTGTACATATAACTGTGCACCATGTGTGTGCCTGATGCCCATCAGGGCCAGAAGGTAGCATCAGATCCCCTGGGACTGGAGTTATGGACAGTTCTGACCTGCCATGTGGGTGCTCGGAATCAAACCCAGGTCCTCTGGAAGAACAACCAGTGCTCTTAACTGAGCCATCTCTCCAGCCCCTGTTTCCATGTTTTGAAGACAGAAAAGTNGAACTCATGGGATTAGCCAACCAAGGACCATACCCAGCTTTCTTATTCCAGCGTCCAGGTGCTGGGTCTTCTTTTTCTTTCAGGTCCATTGGCCACCAGACCACGAGGACAAAAGGACCAGAAGTGGCTAGCAGGGCTTTGTATGGCCTGTAAGTATGGCAGAAACAGCTTTCCAGAAGGAAGCTTCAGTGAGACAGCTCAGCTTTATTCCAGAGTAAGGGAGATATATAAGATGGGAACAGCAGCTGGGGTGTCACTTAATTTGCATTTGGCAGTGTGCGCCTATTGTAAAGCTCCTAGTACAATGCCGGGTTATCATTTGTGGCAGCATGGTCCTATCGTAAAGCTCCTAGTACAATGCCTGGTTATCATATGTGGCAGCAGTGGGAGAGCATTTGCAGGCATCCAGGCTCAGGGACAGTCTCCAAATAAGATCAGGCAGAGAGCAGGACGCCCCTGANAAGTGAAGGGAATCTTCCATCTTGTGCCAGTCTCCAAAAGAGCTGTCCTGACATGGGAGACTGTAACCTTTAACCAGCAGTGCCTCCAAACATCCGGGCTCTGAACTTCTTGGGTTTTCTGTCTCCCAGGATCTGCAAAGCCCACAGCCTGTGCCTCTGAAGCTGGGAAGGGGCTGAATATAGAGTCCTACTTTTCCTGGAACAGGGAAGGATGGGAGCTCCTATCCTGGAAATCCATCTCTTTCTTTGAACCTCTTTAAGATCTGATCAACTTGAGGGGAATTAACTCAGCATCATTGGTCACAAATTCTTAAGTATGTAACTGTCACTTTATAAAATGAAATGTCTCATAAGCATCAAATAATGATTTTTACAAATGAGACAAAACATGACAATTTAATATTTTACAAATTGAAGTGCTTTTTGATACCTTGTATCACCTGAGCAATGCCATTCACTCACTATAATGATTAATTACATTTTGGGCATTGGGCATTTTCCAAAAAAAAAAAGGAAGAGCTTTCTGTGGAGAAGAAGCTGAAATCGTATTCCATAGTCAGCATAGTGAAATCCACAGCATATGCCAGCTCCNTGGGAGCCTTTGCCCATTTTTCTATGGCTTCACTTCTTCCTTCGTACTCTCTACTAATGGAGCAAAACATCCCTTCCTCTTCCCACACAGCTATTACATCTAAACTCAGAACCATATCTGACACCGGCTATCAGAATAGTGTAGGTTATAGTAGGGTCACAAGCCACCAACAAAAGTTAATGAATTAAATTAACATAGGTTCTTTCTTGTTTGTGACATAGTTTATTATAGGTCAGCTGAGGACTGTTCTGCCTCTCAGCACGGTATGAGAAAGGGGTGTGGCTAATTTACGGACACATCAAGTCTTCTGTGTGTTATCTACATGTCCACACTTATCTTCAAGATGGTCTAGGCCCTAGACTCTAGGGTATCCTACTTTGTACAGGAAAAATCACAGATATTAACTGATGCATCCCCCTAAGAGCCTATCAAACCATTTTCTCAAACAAAAGAAACTTCTGAGACCAGTAGCTCTGCAAAGACAACCCCCACCCCCCTGTGCTCGCTCTCATTACGTATAGTTAGAAAATGTACCAGGTAGACTCTCCCCTTGCTTGGAAGTGGCCTGGCTGCTTGGGTGAATGGGGGGAGAAAAGAAGGAAAAGGCGACATCTGCTAAACNTTGTGCCGAGAACTTCACCTGCATCTTCTCTCCCCATCCTAATAAGACAGCAAGATAATTCCCTTTCATAATCAGAAAACTTAAAGAGGTTCAATGATTCCTAAGACCACTTGGGGGTACTGACATGAGCCTTAGGTTTAAATTGTGGGCAAGAGATATGCAGAGCTAAACAGTCTTGGTCAAGGTATGCTCCTGCCCATCAGAATATCAGTGTCCAGGTTCTAGTTTGTTCCGAGAGATGTCTGAGAAGTTATCAGGCTGTGTGAAATCTCTTCCCAGGACACAAATTCTCTCTTTGGTACTAGACTCTAGCCTTTCCCTTCTCCAAATATGAGCTTCCTGGGGANGTCTCAGTTCCTTGGGGCTAATCGTGTCAATCATTTAATACTAAGTGGGAGGGGCCCAAGTGTCTCTCCTTAGAATAGCTTTCCCCTGTTACAGAAGAGAGGGATTGGAGATTCACATTAACTCCAATCTTTGGAATTTACTGGATTGTTATTCAATCCATGATGGGCCTCTTGGACCTTATCTGATGGTTTATGCTAATGAGATGATTCATAGTGCATTCCTGATAGTTTATGTTAATGAAATGACTCAGAAGTGTCTGGACAATGCCAGAAAGACTAGCTACTTGATTAGAGGGTTGGAACTCTTAGCCGTAGTCTAGCATCCAGGCCCTGGGGACAGGAGGCAGCCAGAGAATGAGTTCAACCACATGGGAAGTTATTCAATTATTGGGTAATGAAGATGGAGTAAAAGCTTGACGTGGTTGACTGGGTGAGCTTCAAGGGTTGGCAGTACTCCATGCACACATTGCTGCGTGTGTGCGCTGGCAGTACTCCATGCACACATTGCTGCGTGTGTGCGCTGGCAGTACTCCATACACACATTGCTGCGTGTGTGCGCTGGCAGTACTCCATACACACATTGCTGCGTGTGTGCGCTGGCAGTACTCCATGCACACATTGCTGCGTGTGTGCGCCAGAAGGTGAAGTGTTCTCGAGCCCCAGAGCTTTCTGTTCAGAGTCCTCTAGTCCCAAGTTCTTAACTCCAGTCTTTCTTCAAATGTCAGATTCGTACACTTTTGCCATAATAAGCTGTAATCATAAACATCGTACTTCCTGAGTCCTGTAAGCCACTTAAACAGTTTAGTAAGTGTAAGAGTCTGGGAAAACCTTAAATATATAGTCAGCTGCTAGAAATGACAATGANCCTGGAAGCCGCCAAACTTATGCTTGGTCTCAGAACTCTTGGCAGACANGACAGCCTTTTAACCTCATTTGGATAAACCCAGGTAAAAAGCACATAAAGTCACACAATAAATGAATGTTGTTACTGACATTTGAACCTTNGTATCTCGGTGGCAGCCAGGCCTGGAAGGAGCTTGGATTTATTGTTACCAGGAGCCCACCAGAGATGACCGACCACTCAGACACAACATAGCCAATTAGAGGTCTTTATTCTAGTCAGCTGGGACTAAACTCNGGCATTTAGGACCAAAGTGTAGCTCAGGGTGTCCAGAGCATAGGGTTTTTGAAGGAAAAAACCATGTCTTGGCATCTACTCAGCAGCTGCAGAGGAGCTTTGTGTAAGCAAACAATTTGATAGAAGCTAAGATAAGCAGTTAGCTGGTGGGGTTTCTGTACAAGTGGGCAGTTTAACAGCAGCTAGATAAGCTAGATGGGGCATCTTGACCTTGGGTTCCTAGAATAAAGCTGGGTAATTTTCCACTGTATTCTCCTTCTCCATCAAGGAGATCAAATTCTAGTTAAAGCTAAAATGGCCTCAGCAAGAATACAAGATGGAGGAACCTCTGCACTGTCTTGCCCTGTCCATTATGACCACATACTGTGCCCTTGGAATGTAACTCTGTAACTCAGTGATCTTCACTTTTCTTGTTTACGCATATAGAGCAGAGGGTTGTCATGGTTGTTTGTCCCATAGGAAAAATTTGGATATGTCCGGGGGCACNTTTTGTGGTTGCCTATCTGAAGGACAGANAGCAAGGATGCTAAACACCCTACAATGCGTAGGATAACCTTCCTTCCTCACCTGTAAAAGAATTATCTGGTTAAATGTTGATTTTCCTGGGCCTGAAAAGCCCTAAAGAGCTGTGATCATCCTTCTCTTCATTCATTAGATAAGGATCCAAGCAGGATGCATTTCACAGGGGGAATGATAGTCACCTCCTAGTTAAAGCTCTTTCTTCAAGAATGCTGCTTTAGTTCTGAAAAGCAGACACTAAGATAGAATTGGACCTGAGCATGTCCTGAAGGCACAAGCAAGTTACATGAAAAAGTTGCCCAATGCCTATGGTTTCTGTTCCTACTAAAATGTCCTCTGCTGCCAAGCATGCACCTAGAGCCTCATGGGGTGTGCCCTATCATCAGATGACTGAGGAAGAGAAGACCAGGGCCTGGTTTACTGATGGTTTTGCATGTTATGTGGGAACCACCCAGAAATGGACAGCTGCAGCATTACAGCCCCTTTCTGGGAACCCTGAAAGACACCCACATGGGGAATTTTCAGTGAGTAGAACTTCATTCAGTACACATACATGGTCACGCATTTTGTTGGGAAGGAGAAATGGCCAGATGTGCAGTTATTCCCTGACTCATGAGCTGTAGCTAATGGATTGGCTGAATGATCAGAGACTTGGAAAGAGCATGGTTGGAAAATTGGTGAGAAAGCTATCTGGGCGAGGGAGAGCCAGTGCTCTTTAGGAATTTTGCCCCTAGGGTTGGTGAGATGGTTTAGTTAATTTCGGTAGGAGCCATCTATGCAGGGGATACAAATATCCAGGGGACAGAAAACCATGGTGCACATTTTTTGCACACTACCAACACCTGTGCTCAGACCCCGAGGAAGGCTTTGCCATTTCCTGGGGCAGGGCGGGCAGGAAGGCTTTGCTACTTTCCCATGGGACTGAGGGTCCTTGACAGGTGCTTGGGAGAGGGCATGTTCTGATTAGGTGGCATGNGAACTAGAAGAGCTGGCTGCATTAAAAAGCCACCTCTTTGTTAGAATTTCTCTCTCTTTTTCTCCATGTCCTCACTCCCTTGCTTGTGATTCTGAATAAATGACCTGCAGCTAAGTCTGTATCTGAGAATTCATTTTCAGGGAACCCAAATTAGAACAGATATAAACACACATTTCACAGAAGGAGAATAGGAAAGATCAGCAAGCTGAGGCTCAACTTGAGTGCTCAGACAAATTAAAACTACAGAGGGAAGCACCATTTTACTTCAGAGTTTGGAAAATATTAAAAGTGCAGCTTGGCCTTGGACTTGCTCTGACCTTGAACTTGGGATCCTTCTGCTTGCACCTCCCGAGTGCTGGTTAGGGCTGTGNCAGCTGATCTTGGTTGTGGACTTGACTTGGTTGTGTAGTTGATCTAGAACAACTACAACCCAAAAAGCTGGNNCTCCAGCACTGGATTGGAACTGCTGAGACATCCAGTCTCGTGAACTGAGCTACCAGACTCTTGGCCTTTCCATTGTGAGGCAGCCATTGCGAGGCTGCCTGAACTACAGCCTGTAAGCCATTCTAATAAATCCTATCGGCTCTCTCCCTTCTGTGAGCTGTGACTAACACACGGGCAAACTCCACAATACCACGTCCATGTGGTGTTAGGGACTGAACCCAGAGCTTCTTGTGTACTAGGGGAGCACTCTACCAACTGAGCAAGACCCTCAGATAGAGCTGTGGTTCTGAAGACATGTCACAGAGCACAGTGGGCTGACACCTGAATACAGCCTCCAGCCTCCGCAGTCCACATTCACTCGGCGTTTTCCCACGCTTGCCCAGCTCTCCACCACTGCCATCTCTTTGAACTTCCCTCCTCTAATGCTTTCGTTTCCTGCCTCACATTCAGTTGACAACTCACTGAGCTGAGATGTGGAAGCAAACACAATTCCATGAGCTCCTGTCATCAGNGAAGCAGTCTTCAGTGTTTGTGCCTGTGTCCTTCACACCCGTCCTGTCTCGCTAAGGCCATGCTCCGAGGTTAGCCTTGCATTGTCCATCTCTCCTGCTCTGTTGTATCACTTCCGTCAACGTGTTGTAATCCTCATTAAAAGGGGTCGGGGGAGAATAAAGAAAGGAGAGNAAATTTCTTCTTTTGTGCTTCTCTTTCTACAGCCTCCTTACAGCAAAATTCCTCCAATGAATTATTTATATTTTGTCTTCTTGTTGGACCCATCAGCATCGACTGACATCATTAATGGTTTCTTCCTTCTTGAAGCCCTTGGAAAGCTCCTGTGGCTCTCGCTCGAGTTTTCCCACGTGGCTCCAGTCTTCATTCCGCTGCTTACTCAACCTTTCCATGTTTTCATGTTGCTTTCCCTGAGGCCCCAGGGCCTCTCACATATGCCCTCCACCATGGCTACCCACTTGCAACAGGGCCACTGCCGTGGCTTCCTGTCTGGATGCTCCCCCACCTCATTCTCCCAGAAGCTTCTCTCTCCTCGGCCACCAGAGAGATCATTAAAACAACAATAANCAAGGCTCCAAGTCGGATCTTGTTCTTTTCCTCAAAGTCCTTCTCATTTCACTCAAAATAGAACGTGACATTTTCCTGCTGGGGAGGAAATCCGGTCTGATTGGCTCCACCCACTTTCGGTGATCCGGTCTCCTCCTCCGTCCCCTTACTGTACTCTCTCATCTCCTCACGGCTGTTTCTGGAACTGTCATGTGTTTCCCATCTCAGGGCTCGGCATATTCATACCTGGAATGTTCCTTTTGTAGATACCCACATGGCTACTCTCCCTCAATTGGGTCTCTGTCCAAATGCCACTCCATTCTCAGACAGGCTCTTGCTGACNCCCCATCTAAACAGCACCCTNACTCCTCTCTGCATTCTTATCTTGACTTACTTTCTTCTTTGCTTTATATATAGCATTATATCTTTATAGCCTACTTTCTTCCCTTACTAAAACAGAAGGAAGCTGTATCTATTTTTGATTATACTGTGTTTCCATCCTCATNATATTTAGCGTAAAATAGGTGCCTGGTTAATCTATGCCAAATGAAGGAAAGAATAGGTGCACAGACTGAAAACTAAGCAAAAAAGAATTCTTCCCAGAATTTCTCATGACGACAAAGTACTTGTAGCAATATTAATGTCCTTCAGTGAGGTACTGGAGAAATAAAATACTTCATTCAATTATCATAAGAAGTAAACTAAATTCATGTGTCCAACTATCAATATGGGTAGAACTTAAGAATACAAGTTCAGGGGGAAGTAATAA
>LZPO01055201.1:33826-69901 GCA_001675575.1 Neotoma lepida
AGATAGATAGATAGATAGATAGATAGATAGATAGATGAATAACTGCGAGGAAAATGAGTTGTTTCTTACTTAACTGGGGGCCAAAGGACCAGATTCCTGCAAGCTCCAGGTCAGAGAGCCAGGGACTGGGCTCGCCAAAGTAGTGTGACTCGTGTCTCTGAAGGAAGCAAAGAATAAAAAAAGAAAAGAAAAAAAAATCCTCCAAAAGAGGTTGAAGCAGTAGGAGGAGGGATAAGCTAGAAAAACAAAATCTCCATACGACGCCCAGAGGGCAGAGTGCCTTAGACAACCTACAGAATTAAGACTCAGCTCCAACATCAATAGTGTTAGCAATTCTGACGTCCGTTCCTTTACCCAAAATAACTTTCCCAAGTGCCTTCGTGTCCTGTTTTACTCACATCTCACAGGAAGCTGGTGCCATAGTTTCAATATTACCTTGGTTCTACCAGTGAAGGGAATAAACAAGGGAGGGTGGGTAACTTATCGGATGTCACGTGACTGTATCAGCCACCCCGCTATCCGAGTGGAAGCTGAGATTTGGCTCAGGAAGCCTGGTTCCAGAGTTCCTTTTTTCACTAGTTCACCAGCCAATCTTTGGGTGAACAGTCGGGNCGCTGAAGATCTCAGGGCAGCGCTCCTGATGACAGGAGGGTTAGCAGAGCATATTGAGCGGCTGCAGGTGGCACATTGGAGGCCATGGTCCCTGAGAAGAAAACACGGCAACATCTGTGTTGGTGGACAGAGAAATGACATCTTTCTGCCAGGGAAATAGGACAGGAGTCAATCAGTGAAGTGGGACCAATGGGCTTGGCTGGTTGGNTAGGACGTACATATGTATTTGGGCCCTATCGTGTCAGGCATCGGGTGACTCTGGGGACGCTATGATGGACTTAGGTTATTAATAGTGTAGACTACCACAAAGTAAAATATAGAGGTCAAACCTCAAGCTAAAGCTCCGGGAGGAGCAGACCCAGGAATGGAGCCCAGGACCTTGAACATGTCAGGCAAGTGTTCTACCCTGAGCTACACTCCACCCACTGTAATTGTAGCTCCTTTTATTTGAATAAACAAGTGGTACACATAAGTTAGCCTTAATATTCATACCACTGGAAAACAATTTTAGAATCTTTTCATAACCAAAGAAGTAGAATATTTGCCTTTAAAAATGAATTTTAAGGAAGCACACAGGAGATGGCTTAACAGTCAGCAAATTCACAGCTGTAGGCAGGGCTATTTGGTCCTGTGATCCTCAATTACACAGAAGCCAGGTCTGTGTTTGTGAATAAGGGGGTGATATCTTCAAGTAGGTTTTAGAAGTCATAATGAATAGAAACTTGAACTGAAAGATCAAAGGTGCAAACCGAGAAATTCCTTCCCAGACAGAAGTACCCAAGGTGCAGTTATTCTATGAATATGAATCATACTGTTCTTACCTTAGTTATCTGAATCCATTAGATATCCTTTTATTCAGAAAATGTAATTGATATCCCAATGTAGGATATAGATATGATAGGATAAAAGGATGGATTGTAGAACAATTTGTTTAAAATGTTTTACATCGGTATGGATTTTAGTTTATNGACACAAATTGTATTTCTACTCTCGTTTAAGGTATTATGTTTATGTAATTCATTTAAATTGTAATGGAAATTTAAAAATACAGATTAATGATTAGTCTTTTCTGATAGTCAAACTTACAGTCAGGTTAGTTAAGTTTTCTAGATACACATAGATATATTTCAATCAGGTAGGTAATCTTCAAACACTTCAAAGACCGACAGAATATGGCATTTAAAATGTTTTAAAAACTTTCTAGACAGTGAGACACNTCTGCTCCTGGCAGCACCGATTTACTTCAAAGAGAAAGATGGGCNTTGAAGACACTACATATGGAGTTTATCTTCTTCTTGGCAAAAATAGCCATTTGGGCAAGAAACTGTTCTTGCCTGGACTGCTTGAGAAAATGTTATACCGACTGGACATGCAGGACTCATAAAAAGGTGACCACTAAACTTTACAAGACAAGATGGTCCTTCAGGTTCCTGCTTCACTGAGGAGACTGCAGACATTCCACAGGACACAAAAAAAAGTGACTGAGAGACTCTAGGCCTGTAGGCTGAAAAATAAATGCCCTAACATTACAGAAGAACTTTGGGTGACTGTCCAGGTAGCCAGCTGTCTCTGTCATTCTAGATTTTTAAAAGTTGCTTACAATATTCTTCCTGTTTACTTAGGTAGTATTATATCCTTCTGAGGTCTTTGATGTAGTTGAAGACTAGATAGTTATATTTTTCTTTGGTTGTAATAAAAGATAAATTAGATATAAAACTTTAGACTCAAATATAGAATAGATAAAATATTTTCTTTAATTTTGCCAAATACAAATAGACTAGATATTGTAACTGTAATTCTTGCTAGATAACTGTTTTGTTTTCTGTAATTTTACTATGTTAAAGTTAAAACCTTCCTTTTAAATAGAAAGAAAAGGGGAAATGATGGGAATGTCTTTCTAAAAATGTGTTGCTCTGATTGGTTGATAAATAAAGCTGTTTGGCCAATGGTGAGGCAGAATAAGGTTAGGCGGGACATTCGAACTAGGGGAAGAGAAGCCGAAAGCAGAGCTGGGCAGACGTCATTCTGCCACCTAAAAAGCAACATGTAACGTCACACAGGTAAAGCCACGTGGAACACGTGGCGACATAGATTTATAAAATGGGTTAATTTAAGATATAAGAGCTAGCTAGCAAGAAGCCTGTCTCTTATACACATCTAGATGTGTATAAGAGACAGATCAGAGACCGGGACCAGACAAACTTTCGTCTACATGTAATTGCAGTACTATGAAAATAATGAAAGTATCTGATACTTAAGCTGGCCTCTATTTTCTGTTTGTTTTTTGTTTCGTTTTGTTTTGCTTTGTTTTTAATGAGAATGCTTCCTGGAGAGTGGAGCACAAATGCCCCACCAGCCCTGGGAATCCCAAGCTCCCAGCTACACCTTGTCTCCCTTGGATAGTCCATAATTGTTCCTTGGCTTTTCTAGTGCCCTCCTCCCCTTGCCACTGCCCAGCACATTCAGAATGAGCTCTCAAAAAGTGCCTTTGGTTGACTACCCACCCGCCTTAATATTCTGCACTTGCCCGTTGCTCCCTAGCACTGCCCACAAAGCCTAGAAGACCACTTGCTGCCTCCCACAACCTCTTCTTTGCTTAATACTCCCCCATCTCTGCACCAGGCCACAGCAAGCAAGGAATTCATTTATGACCACAAGGCCTTTCACATGCATCGTCCTCTTCCAGAAACAGGACAGCTCCCTCCACCCTCCTCCTGATAATGATATTTACCTTTGGTCAAAGGTCACTCCATATGTATGGCACTGATAGTCTGGTAAGTTTGAGTGGATAGAAAAAGTTCCTTCTTTATGCATTGATATTCTAGTGAGGGAGTAGCAGTAGTGTGTAAGTGTGCAGCAATACACGGGCCTATGTGCTAAGAAGCAGAAAAGGCAGAGGAAGGAGGGTTACCATGGTGTAGACATGGACTGGGAAGGGGTCACAGTGGAGAGTGGAGGTGGGATTGATACTTTGGGCAGGTGGACAGGAAAGATCTCTCAGCTGAAGGGGAATTTGAGTGCANCTGGAAGGGAGAGGGGAAGAAGTCAAGGATTTAATGAGGTAAAGCCCAGCAGACAATGTGAGAAAAGGCCCCCCAAAGCCCCGGCACAGACTGTTCCTAGAAGAGCAAGAGANCAGATCTTGAGCAGGGTGAGCTGGGGGTCACTGTGGGGAGCTGAGGTCTGAGAGGCAGTGGGGAAGGGGAAACCTACCACGAAGGCCTAGAGCTATGCAAAGCACTTCCCTCCAAGGGAGAAAGGGGCACAGGTCTGAATGGATGAGAGCCAGGATTCAAAGTGTGTTTCTGAGGAAGAATCTGGGCTGTTCTATAACTCATAGCCAATAGTGGACTCTGGGAGACAGTGGGAGCCTGAAGCCCACATGGTTAGGGATGATGGTGGGGGGGAAGTAATGGAATTCTGGATTTGCCTTGAAGGCAGGGCAGACAGGCTTCTCAGTGCCCCCCAAGCCTGGGTCAGGCCACTGTGCCCCTGCCTCGAATCTCCTTGAGCTTATGTGAATGATTTTGAGACAAGCAGAAAAGTTGTAGCCATTGATGGTCTCCCAGAGAGAGATTAGATTGTTCAGGACAAGGAGGCTCCACGCTTCAATTCTGCCTGAGGGGCTACGACAGGTTGGGGACCCTGGGNACACAGAGAAAATGAACAGAGTCATCTACTGGGGTTGCCCAGGTTAATGAGTGACTGAGAAGGTAGGACCCCTTCACAGCTGGACCCTGAACCACGATTGTTGTGCCCTGTGCCACTGAGCCAAGGCCCAGAGAAGGGTCACAGTCATGGATCCTCCATGTTGGCCTCTCACAATGGATGAGAGCTTGGCCTGGGGCAAGATCTGAGAGGTATGTGAGGGCCCTGAGAATAAATTCATAGTACGTGTGAAAAGAGAGGTCTCACACGGCATATGTGACAGAGCCAGGAAGCAGCATATGGACCTACCTGTATCTGCAGTGCCACAGAACATTCCATACCTCTGTTTTGTCTTCTGCTGGCTTCTGTGGCTACTGAGCACTTGCAATGTGGCTCTGTAGCCAAGAAAAGGAATTCTGATTTTTTTTTAAACTTTGAATGGACTTAAATGTAAAACCATATGTAGCTAGTGGTTGTCTAAATTGAGATGGGCATAAGAGCAGGAGATTTAGGCCCAAGATCAAAATTCCATGTACAGCAGGGAAACTGAATGGTTTATGGTCCAGGGAAGTTCCTGGACATCACCAAGAGGTCCAGTCAGTGGGGTTAGTGTGGACATCACCAAGAGGTCCAGTCACGGGAGTTAGTGTGGACATCACCAAGAGGTCCAGTCACTGGAGTTAGTGTGGACATCACCAAGAGGTCCAGTCACGGGAGTTAGTGTGGACATCACCAAGAGGTCCAGTCACGGGAGTTAGTGTGGACATCACCAAGAGGTCCAGTCACTGGAGTTAGTGTGGGAAGGTAGAGACCGAGACCAGCTGCCCATTCACCAATGCCTTCTTCCAGGCTAGACCCCGTACTCCCAGTGCCCTTAACACAGCTGTTGGGAAATAAATGAGCCATCAGTGGTAGCTAAATAAATACTACCCTGCAAACAAACAAACAAACATACAAACAAACAAACAAACAAAGTGGGGTTTTGTTAGCAAAGCAGAAGGCTTTCACTAACAGTGTAAGTGGATGCAAGAGTGATGGCTAGGTTTACATATTCAACATTCAGCACTCAGTGACCTTCAGGGACTTGTTGTTTTGTTTTGAAACAGGGTGTCTCATGTACAGCATGATCTCATGAATAACCTTGAAGTTCTGATCCTTCTGCTTCTGCCTCTGGGATTTCAGTCTCCATTTGTACACTCTCCCACTCTCCAACTCTCCAAGCCCCTCTCTTAAAGACTTAAAGACCCTGCTGCCTACATCCCTAAACCTCAAACTTCCTACCCTTACCAGCATCTGAGGCCTCAAACCTGTTATTTAATCCGTTTTATCCAAGTCAGTTTTACACCCCACTTCCCATATTAGCAGTCAACACCCAAAACAAAACCAAACAAAAAACTAACAAAACCTTCTACCTACTCTAAGACCTTCACTCCATTAATACTGTCCTTGTCCTTCTCCACCCTATGGTCCCTTCCAGGCCCTGCAGACCTGGCCTGCCTTCCCCTTTCCCTCCAGCCTGCTTCAGTATGGAGATGACCTCCTTTACAGTCTGATGGCCGATCTGACTCTGCTTCCTCACTCCACAGTTTCCTCAGCCACAGAAATCACTGGCTCTAGCTTTCCAAAGCCCAACTCTCCTCTCNCAAGTCACCTATGGAGGACATTTAAAACATTCTCCTTTCTGCCCTGGCCCTCCACCTATCAGACATTGACATCTTACACTTCCAAAAACTGAGGTTATACCCTTGGCGGGGGTCTTAAGGCACTTTCTTAGACTGACTTTTGCCCCTTTCTCTTACCTTGCAAATCTCTAGAGCACACCATCCCTGACTGGCCTCCTGTCTGTGCGCTCTTGCTGCCGCCTCTCTGCTCACTGAATGTAACAAATTGACTCTGGGGTCCCTGCTCACCACTCTCTTGTTCAGCTCCTAACTTACAGAGGACTCCAACCCCTTCTGCCATCTCGGATTCTATCCCTCCAGACTCCTCCTATCAAAAGCACATCACTCACATCTATAACTTTTCCTCCCCTCAGCCCTTCCACGCTTATCCCTTTGCTTCAACATTCCCCAGATCCTCTGCACTCCTGTCCCAAACTCCCAAAGACCCTCCNGACCCTGTCACACACAAGAGGGTCCTCTAGCTACTTCTGNCTACATGTTTCATGCAGATGGCAGCTCCTTCCTGTCAGACGGCCACATTAGACTGACCCCTCCGTTATCAGCAAAGACAATAATTGCACCAACATGACAGCCCATCAAGCTGCCCTTTCATCCTTCCAAGCCACCCTACTACATAACCCAGATAACAACATATCTAACCCTCCTTCAACTCAGGACACTCTCCAAACCCTGCTTTGCATAGTCAGCCTCGCCATCTGGTCCCTGTCCCCTCAAGGTCACCCATTCCCCACTGCCAACAAACAAAATAAACCTCATCTCTCTCCTCACACTCCTACTTTTCCTCTGCCCATGAATGCCACACATCCACTGCCAACTGGCTCCCCTAAATTCATTAGTTGTCCAGGTGTCCTCAGACATCAAATGTTCTGAACAAATTCTACACTCCCAATTACGAGACATAACTAAACCCAAGCCATCTCCTCTCTGACACACACACTCTCATGGCCAGACCCTCACTTGGGTAGACGTCATCCTGCAAACTCTCTTTCTTCTCAGCTTCACTGATCCCTCCTTTNAATGCCTTCCTTCAATGCCCTCTGTTAGCCACAGTACCTCTTGCTGCCAGTACCCCAGCTGCCAATGCCCCACCCCCACTACTGCCTGCTTGTCCCCCTGACCATCCAAGTCCCCCTTTGAGAACCAAAGCCAAGTTCTCTTGATCTTTACACACTAACTCCAAAATCCTGTTGCAGACCATCCCTCTCACTGTTTTCGAAGAGCCTCCCCAATCATCCATGTTCCTAAAATATCTCAATTTCAAAACCCACCTGGACACCCCCCAAAAAAACCCTATTCTAACGTAACAAAAGCCTCTCAAATTGTGTTCTTCCCAACACAACCAGACNCTGCTTTCAGGTGACAGTTGTTCCCCAATTAATCTTATATTACCAATCTAAATTTTCCTGGCTCCTCTCAAGAACTCTCAGACAGACTTCAGACAAGCACTCCTGCCAACCAGTAGCCTGTTTCCCCACCTGTCTGTTCCTGAGGGTAGGATCTCTCCCCATTTCCCTGGTCCTCTCCCTCTTTCCCTGATATTGGGACTCCTCTTACCAACTACCAGGACCAGGAGCCTAAAAATTTCAAATGCACATCTACGATAATTACTTTTTCTTAAANGCCTTAACTTTACTTCTGTCTATAGTTTATCTGTTCTAGCAGATTTCAAATCAACTACAAACTGCTCCAGTGACTCACCAGCCCCAGCTGTTTCCTTGGCATCTACATCCTGGTCCAGCCACACAGATGGTACTTCCCTAGCCTTAGATGGCCCCTCAGAACCTGGACATCGAATGAGAATGAGACAGCCTGCTCTTTCTGGCTTTGGCCAACATTCCAGTTTCCTTGGGTCCCTAATTATGATGCCCCAATGTCAGCAGAAAGCAGACAGAGATAACAACATCCACTTACCCAATACCTAATAAATAATAAAAACAAACAGGTAGGAATGAAGAACTCCAGTAGGCCCCAGCATGGCAAATGTGGCTCTGGCAGACCTTGCCCTACTCCCCCAACCCCTCTTCCTTGCTAAATTGTTAGATANCATTGCTAAGGCTAACTACCAAGGTCCATTCCCTTATGTGATCACATCCTCCTCCTGAGGTTGGCCACCAAGATCCAGCTATCAAAGTATTGAAGTCCAGCAATCAAAAGCCTCCTTTGGCTCACCTAATTAACATGCTCAATCAAAATAAATCAACTCATTCTAACACGGGATTTCCCCTTTTTTCCTGTATAAACTGCCATTTGCCTATGGACCACATCTGCCTATNGGTCACATCTGTCTCCTGTCTATCCAGAGGCAGTCCTTTTCCCTCTGGGGCAAATATCTCTGCCCCCTTTCCCCTGTTCCCTTCCTCTTCTCCCTCATCCTCTATCGCCTATCTTTGTCTCTTACCCCTGCCCTCTGTTCCTCTGGGGCAAATATCTCTGCCCCCTTTCCCCTGTTCCCTTCCCCTTCTCCCTCATCCTCTATCACCTGTCTTTGTCTCTTACCCCTGCCCTCTGTTCCTCTGGGGCAAATAAATCTCCTTTGTGCTGAGAATTTGGTCCTGGGGTGTCTTGTGCTAATACCAGTCCTTTCAGCTGTACCCTCCATTTCTGGATTGTAGTTCATTCTGGATGTAGTCATCACACTCACCAAGGCAAGAGGCCCAAGGAAACTCACCCCACCCTGGCTCATTAAGCACTCAGGGGCCCTNACTACTCCACCAGACCCGCATGCTGTGTAGCACATGGTGCAGAGAGGCNGTGAGGAGTTAGTCCTCTGGGTTTGAGAGCCCTCCCCATCCCTGGCTACTTAGNGCTGTGACCTTGGGCAATAAATACCACCTCTCTATGGGTCAGCTTCTGGGGGAAAANGGGCTGATAATGGCACAAACTCACATTAATTGAATTTNAAAAAATATTTAAAGCACTTTATTTAAATGTCTGCTTAGTATTCAATCCACAGCAGTGCCCAGTATTGTCACTTTAGGAAATTTGAGCCTTAATTACCATGTCTTATGTGAAGAAGGGCATTAGAGGTGTAGAGAGGGACTTGATGATAAAGAAGCTGCAGAGTCCAGTCATTAATAATTCTGATACTCACGCAAGGTGGTATGTATAAATATTAAGAATTTAAGCCATTTAACCTCCAGCACTTGGTCAAACAGGAAGATTGGACTAAGTTTTACAAGAGGGTTCCCTGAGGGGTTAATAGGTGTTCTTAAGTAAATTTGGGAAACCTGGGGTCAAGTTAAGTGGATTACTGCTGTCTGCTGCACACATCCCTGCTGTCCTCAGAGTTTCCTGTTAGTTTGCATTGTAACCTCCTTTCTACAGAGTGAATGCTGTCTAGACCTGAAGGCCTTGCAGTGAGCAGACCAGAGGTCTATCTTCCAGCTGGATGCTCTTCAGATCGCTAACCCAGCCCATTCGGAGTCCTTCAAGGTATCCTGGAGGTCCGCAGTGGGTTCATTACTAACAGAGTGGTGTAGTTCCAGTCCCTGGGTAATGACTTGAAAACTATCATGCTGGGGCTGCAGCTGGGACAGTTCTCTTTGCCTATCTGGAACCAGCTGGTGAGATTTCATTTGTCCTCATGTGACCCATCTGGGTGCTGCCTGACACTGGAGTTTTCAAAATTCCCCAGTGTAAAGAACCACTAACCACTGGGCTGGGAGAAACAATTGGCTGGGACCCATGACAACCTGGGTCCTGGAGTGCATGTGGGGGATGAAAGGAGGAGGAGACACCAGCGCAGACANGACAAGGGATGCATTGTGAGACTGAGAAGTTGCAGAAAGGGAACCNAGGACAGGGTGACCATGGTGACTGAGCTACACACAATGTGTCCTTCCCTGAACACCAAATCAAATGCAGAACAAAATGTGAAACTCAAAAACAAAGCAAGATTCNTGCTAGGAGTTGAAGGAAGCAGGACCTAGGAAGTGGGTGAACCACACAACATCAGGGTAGGGTCTTTCCAGGGAGACGTCCAGAGGTTCAGCTCCAAGAGTCTGAGAGTGACAGCTAAATGGACTGTCGCCTCCTGAAGGATCTCGTTATCATTTTGGCTCAGTTGGTGCCATTGTGTATCCTGTTTCCTTCCACTGTAGCAATCTTCATGGTCTGTGACATCATTCCTCACAAACCCTGTGACTATTGGACCCAGTGGGAAAGGAAGAAGCCAGAAACCACCGTATTTGGAGGGCTTGCTTCCTTGTGGNAAGAGCGTGGCAGAAGGTAACCAGACATTCAATACGTCAGCTCTCTTCCCATCCAGACAGTGTGGCCCCAAGTGAGCCGCAGATGTATCTAAGCCAAAGAGACCATGTCCTCACTGCATGAGTGGCAGGCATTACTTGTTGATCCCTGGGCAGTTTAGCTGGGCTCACCATGCTTCTCAGGGCAGAGCTGCAAAGTTAGAATGAAGTCACCAGCCCAGAGGCTCAGACTCNTGCGGAAGTGACACTGTGGCAGGCAACAAGTACTATCTATTTATCTATTTTCAGATCTTATATTGTTATAGCAGAAGATTTAAATTTATATATTGAGAATATGAAAGGCATCAATATAAAAATACACTATACATTATAATTTATTCATCAGTCCATTTATTTTTTCACCCATTCATTCAATCATCATGACATTGAAATCTATGCCCAGCACTGTAGTAAACACAGGANTGGAACAGTGACTAGATTGGCCATGACCCTTACACATTAATCAGACAGCTAAGCAAACAGGGATAAAATACATAAATGTCAAATGTAGTGAATGATACTGGGGTTTAGGAGATTAATAATTAACATTTNCCCCACCTCACACTCCCAGCAGTTGCCTCGGTTTAAAAATAGCTGAGAGATGTGCACAGGAATGAAGAGGACAGG
The DNA here is from genome assembly GCA_001675575.1 of Neotoma lepida. Taxonomy (NCBI): domain Eukaryota; kingdom Metazoa; phylum Chordata; class Mammalia; order Rodentia; family Cricetidae; genus Neotoma; species Neotoma lepida. The sequence goes on from LZPO01055201.1 coordinate 44,643, forward strand.
GACAAATATATCACTTTCACGACGGACATGAATGTATGTAGGGATGGTCCCCTGAGCTGCAAAGCTCAGACTGTGAGTGGGGTACACAGCTGTAGAGCAGCAACTTCTTTAGAGCTCCCTTCTACACCCAGGGGAGACAAGGGGGTGGCTCCCCTCCACCAAGGGTGAAGCAAGAGTTCTGGAGTGTTCTACCAGAGCAGAACTTCTGCTGGAAGCCTGTGGGATGGAAACTGGGCATGTACCCTTGCTGTCCAGGCAAGCTCAGAGGTTAGAAACAACTGGCGTAGACTCTGGATGCATGAGACACTGGACCCCCAAGAAGCCCTGCTCCTTACAGGCTACTTCTGGCTGGCAGGCATACCTGCAAACAGAACACTGTATACCTAATAAATAAATCTTTAAAGAAAAAAAAAGAAAGTGAGATTTTTTTCCCCCTGAGAGCAAGGGACACAGTGTTGAAGCTTACTGCAATAATTGTCGAGACAAGAGGCTGACAAGACAGTTGTAGGAATTACAAAACCCAGTGAACAAACAGTATGCTCAGTCAAGTTTGCAAATTCACGTTTAACTGCATATCCATATTTTGTTGAAAAACTATAGGTGGGGAGCTAAGCATGGTGGCACATGCCTTCAATCCCAGCAATTGGGAGGTAGAGGCAGGCAGATCTCTGAGTTTGAAGCCAGCCTGGTCAACTAGGATGCNGTCACAGGAACTGGTGACCTGCAGATGGAGAAATAAGGCAGACTCCAGTCCTTCTTGGAGGTAGTCCCTTGGAGACAATGATGTGGTGGGCATGCAAGTGTCTAGGGCCAAGGGAAGCTGGGACTGAGTTGAGTCACTGGGTGGTGCCAGTGCCATCAATGTCAGAAAAGGAGAATGAAATCAGCCTTGACATTGCACTGTGCTGCTGTCCTGTTATGACGTCATGTTAGCTCTAACATCTGCCTGCCTATCAACTGACTTTAATACAGTCTGCTATGGAAATGGAGACAGGGGCCTTGCATGCTGCCAAACAGCAGCATCCACAGCACATGGCTCACAGTCCTAGTCTTGCTGTGTCTCATATGGCATTGCCGGTGACTGAGAAAATTATGAAAAGGCTCGAGATCAGCAGATCATGCAAGTTAGTACAGAGGTGAGAGGAACACCATTCTGATTATGTGACCCTGACAAATCCCCTAACTTTTTGATTGAATGGTATAATGAATATAATCTGTCATATCACATGGCTGGTGCAAACTTCCAGTGAATTACAAATATGGAAAATATTTTAGTAATATTCAGGAATTATTGAGGACTGGTGTGTGTATGTGTGTGTGTGTGTGTGTGTGTGTGTGTGTGTGTGTCTGTGATGTGTGAACAGCAGTGTCTCTTTCCTCTCCTCATGATCAACTCTGTAAGAACACAAATTTGTTGTGTCCTTCCCACTCTCCCTGAAGACACTGACACAAAGCAGGCAGCAGCTGGTCCCTGTCTGTCCAGCTGTCCATTCACTGACTCACACACCATGCTGTGGCCCTTTCCCGTCTTCACTCTGGTCCTTGTGAGTAGTTGCTGTCTCCTCCTCCTATCCTGGCCCACCAGTCTGAGGCCAGCAGCAATATGAGATCCACCCCCAGGTCCTTTCTGGGCTGCTCTTGGAGGTGATACCCATAGACACTGTGCTGGGACAGCCAGCCCAGGATGCACCCTCTGAGGTGGGTGTNGCTTTTCTGGAAGGTGGAAAAACCAGGTGCCTGTGGCTTTTCCAGCATCCACATGTTAAGGCTGAATTCTCCAATGTGGCATTATTTGAAGGTGAGTGAAGAGGGCAGGGCTCTGAGATCTCATAGTGGGACTAATAGCCTGATTTTTTAAAAAAGATAAAAAATTAAAACATATTTTCAGTTGTGAACCTACTAATAGCTGAACCATATGTCTAGCCCTATACCTNACCAAGAAATTATTTGCATTTGATACCGGCTGGCAAAGGAAAAATAGGTTTTCTCCAATGGAGTGTCACTGGGTACATCAACTTCAGGGCAGACCCCATGTCCAGCAGTAGTTGGCCAACACAAAACAAACTCAATGTTTTGTGGGCTTTTTATTTATTTTGGCTTTTTTGTTTGTTTGTTTTATTGTTTGTTTTGATTTTCATCTTTTGAGTTTTTTTGTTTTGTTTTTTAGAGAGAGAGAGAGAGAACACGAAATTGGGTGGGTAGAGAGTTGGAGAGGATCTAGAAAGAGTTGGGGTAGGAGAAAATATGATCAAAGTATATTGAATGAAAATAATTTAATTAAAATACAATAATATAGAGATTGATTGTGCACATTCTACACACACATATACACACAAACCATACCACATGCATACTCTATACATTTATACATAAACCATACACACACTCTCTACACATTTACACATTTACATATATAACATTCACACTCTACATATTTACACACCACACACTTGATATTTACACACACCACACACTCTACACATTTATAGATACCACACACTACACATTTACACACAAGCTACACATTTATACACACTATACACGTACTCTACAAGTTTACATACACCACAGACATATTCTACACATTTAGACACATATATATGTATACCATATATGCTTCATATATCCTACACATATACACTCCACAAAAACACTACATACACACACACACACACACACACACACACACACACACACACACACACACGGAAAATAGGCCCATAGAGAACAAGATCCTCTGTAAGCCAGACACAGAGAACTTGCCAGAAACTACATGAGCCAAAAGCTCTGTTATGGGAAGCCCGCCAGAGATGACCACTCAGACACAGTTTGAAGCCAACTGAAAGTCTGTATTTCAGCTGGCTGGGACTATACTCAAGTATTTGGGACCCAAGCATAAGCCTGAACATTTAAAGCAAGGGGCTTTTAAAGGCAAAACCACATCCTGGTGTCCCACTCTGCAGGTGCAGGGGGAGGTTTTACGTAAGCAAGCAGCTTAATAGAAGCTAAGATAAGTTAGCTAGGATATCCTGACCCTGGGTTCCTAGAATAATGTTGGGTAATTTTCCACTGGATTCTCCTTCCCCATCAAGGAGATCAAATTCTAGTTAAACCTAAAATGGCCTCAGCAAGAATACAAGATGGAGGAACCTCTGCATTGTTTTGCCCTGCCACAGAGCTCAAAGAAATAACTAGTAAATACATAAATTTTGCCATTTATTTAGTTTACAATATTTCATGTGATGAACAAGCTGGCTATGCAGGTCCTATTATATGTGTGTGTATGTACGTAGTTAGGCTCTGTAGGTTTCCCCATCATGATCTTGATGCCCCTTTCTCATAGAATCCCTCTTCCCTCTCTTCAATTGGACTCCTGGAGCTTGGCCTGGTGCTTGGCTGTGGATCTCTGCATCTGCTTCCATCAGTTACTGGATTATGATGGGGAAACCNACAGAGACAACGGAACCAAACTAGTGGGAACTCATGAACTTTAGACCAACAGCTGTGGAGCCTCCATGGTACTGAACTAGGTAGGCCCTCTGCATAAGCCAGACAGTTGTGGAGCTTGATCTGATTAAGGGGCCCCTGGCAGTAGGATCAGGATCCATCCCTGGCGCATGAGCTGACTTTTTGGAGCCCATTACCCATGGTGGGACACCTAGCACAGCCTTGATGCAGGGGGAGGGGCTTGGATCTGCCTCAACTGAATGTACTGGGTCCTGCTGACTCCCCATGGGAGGCCTTACTTTGAAGGAGGAGGGAATGGGGTGTGGGCTGTGGGGAAGAAGGCTAGGGGAGGGCAGGAGGAGAGAAGAGAGGGGAATCTCTGATTGGTATGTAAAATGAATTTTAAAAATTCTTAATAAATAAATAAATAAATAGAAAATAAATAAATAAACCACATGATCATCTCAAAAAAAAAAGTAATTAGGCATAAGCTTGAAAGAATTTTAACACCAAACCAAATCCCTTGCTAGTTACTATCTGCCATCAAGTGTTTTGAGTCTTTAAAGTAGGTCAGCCGGGCGGTGGTGGCACACGCCTTTAATCCCAGCACTCGGGAGGCAGAGGCAGGCGGATCTCTGTGAGTTCGAGGCCAGCCTGGGCTACCAAGTGAGTTCCAGGAAAGGCGCAAAGCTACACAGAGAAACCCTGTCTCGAAAAACCAAAAAAATAAAATAAAATAAAATAAAGTAGGTCAACTCTATCCCATGATCTTAAGCCTCGGAGAAAATTATGTTGAGTGTTTTTCTTTGCTTTCTTGTTTTCTACCTCCCAAATATACGTAAGGGCCAGCCTTGAAAAGGAGATGTCACAAAAGGTGTGAGTGTGTGAGAAAGGGGAGAGAGCTTGGTTGCAGGAAAACCAGGGAAGTCATCTTCTTCAGTGGCCATTCGTGCTTCAGTGGGGTGGTATGGACTGCGTGGTGCACGGCGCTCACCTGGGGCCTGTCTTCATCAACGCCAACCTGCATTCAGCCTGCCCACGGGAAACCCGGTTCTGACACTGCATGTAAAGCGATACTGGCAGGCGTTAAGGATGGCTATTGCCAGAGAGAAGAACCCTGTTCAAAAGGAGCGATGTGTTATGCTTCGTGGAAGAAAGAGTATGGGAGTGGGTTGGCCTCAGGCAGGGCTGTGATCAGAGGCTTCAGTGATGTTCGCGGGGCTCCTAGCCCTTCTGTTTGCTTTTCTCTGCAGTGGTTTCATGCTCACTTATTTTCTGGCCCTATCTGGGCTCCCTGCAGTTGGGAGTAAAGTGGGGGGTAGTCTGGCTCCAGATCTCCAGGGTGTTACATCACCAGGAACCACCATCAAGCAAAGAGAGAGCCCCTTTCCCTAACTCTGCCGGAGTTAGGAGCTCCCAGGAAAGAATCTAATGATAGCTTGGGTTCCAGGTGTCCTGTTGGACCGATGCACATGGCCAGAGCAATGGGCAATGGGCAACTCTGCAAGACAAAGTGAGGTCTGTTAAATGAAGATGAAATAATGCAGGCAGGTTAATGCACTTTTACCGCTTATGGATACAAGCAGGATTTTCCAGATACAAGAGGCAGAAACACAAGTAGGCCAAAAGCATAAGGCAGAAGAGTTCTATGAAGATGCAAGTTTGGAGGCCCAGCAGAGACAACAGGCATTCCTACTCTGGGCATAGTTGTAAGCAAGAGCCCTGAGAAAGATTTAAATGAGCTAGGAGTTTTGTCCAGGAGGGGGTGGACCATGCTGCCATTCTGTCTTATGAGGTTACTTAAATCAGTTTAGGTATTAGGAATAGAAAGTTCTAAATTTGGACCAGCAGTGGCCATTTGTCCAACATATATTGAGGCCAGATTTGTGTTGAAAGGTAAAGCAGAGTCTGCAGTTTCAATTCTCCTAACTAGAGCTCCCTTAAGCCCTCAAACAGCCAGAGGAGTGTCTTTTGGCACAGAACATTTGGAACCCATGGCTGGCCCAGGACCAAGGTACAGGGTCAATGTCCTGTTGCATTGAGCATCCTCTATGTCTAGAAATGACCAAACGCATCTGGAACATAAGGGGGCGGCCCCAACCTATTCAGTTTCAGGGTTAAGGAGCTGCAGGGCCAATGGGAGGTTGTCAGAGCNTTAGGCCAAAAGAGTAATCGTGCAGCCAGTGGAAAGTCCTTGGTGCCTTCAGAAAGCTCCAGTGAGCCCCTGGCCCTCGCTAGGTGCCTCTGAGTTAGGACCAACATTCCCTTGTCCTGNTGTTTTGCTATGTTGTACACGTGTTCTAGTTGAATGCAGTGTGGCCTTCCACCTGGGTCAGGATGTGTCAAGGCAATTAGATGAGAAAGAAAAGGTAGAAACAGTTAAAAGAAAAGGCTACCTGAGAGAAATGAGTTGTGGAATATTAGTTTAACTATGTAAAGATGTGTTGCATCTGTTATGTTGCAGAATATTTGCTAACTAGGTAAAGATGTGTTGCTGTTTTACCTTGCCTGCCTAAGGCACCTGATTGGTCTAATAAAAGAAAAGCTGAACGTCTACTAGCTAGGCAGAGGAGGGATAGGCAGGGCGGGTGGGCAGCTCTCGAATAAGTAGGTGGAGGAATCTAGGCTCAGGAGAAAAGAAAGAAGAAAGAAAAAGAGACAACAGGGAGATGTTGGGGGCCAGACAGATAGACACAAGGGAAGCAGGAAAGTAGGACATACAGAATGAAAGAAAGGTAAAAAGCCCCAAGGTGAAACGTAGATGAGTAGAAACAGGTTGATTAAGTTATAAGAGTTAGTGGGACCAGCCTAACGTAAGGCTGAGCCTTCATAATTAATAATAAGTCTCTGTGTCTTTATTTGGGAAGCTGGTTGGCAGCTCAAAGAAAAATCACAACTTCAGGGGCACTTTCAGGCCCTGGGCCAGGGAGCATGTGAAAGCCAAGAAGGTTGGCCCCTGGGCTTGAGCCAATGCTCAGATTTCCCATCCAGGGTCTTCAGCACCATATGTTAGATTGTTTGAAAAGCTAAAGAATGACAGCAGCTGGTGCTAGAAATGGGGTTTATGGGCCCAGACCTGACTTGTTGCAGCATGTTTTGTGGGAAGAAGAAACATGAAAATGCTGGTTTGTGAAACCTTAACTTCTGGATGGCTGCAGAGTTCCTTGTGATTGGAAATACAGTTGTTCTGTGAGCAATTATTGGAGGTAGACCTTCCCAGAGGAATTTTAAAATGATAGACCACACTCTCAAGGAGCTGTCTCATTGCCTGCATAGGAAACAAAGAAGAACAAGAAAGAAATGGAATATGTAGTCGCTTAGTTATTGTTATCTATCATGACTAATGGATATAAAGGAAAATTCTGGGGTCAATTCTGATGCTGGGTAAAGTTTGACCTCCAAGTAGTTTATTTTTATATTAATTTTAAATTAAAATATAACTGCATCACCTCCTCCCTTCCCCTCCCCTCCAACTCTTCACATGCCCAACTTGGTCCCTCTCAAATTAATGGCCTCTTTTTCTTTAATTGTTATTGTCATATATATGTATATATATGCATGTATGACACACACATAATATATAAATACAACCTACTCAGTTGCTTTGTGTTGCTTGTGTGAAGTGTTGTACTTGTTTTCAGGGATGACCACCTGGTATTGGATAACCAATTATGGTGCTCATCCCTGAGGAAGACTATTTCTCCCACTCTCGNCATTCCTTAGTTGCCTGTAGTTCTTTGTCTAAGGTTGGTGCCCTGTGAGATTTTCCACTTCCGTGTTAGCTTGTCTATTGGTCTGTCAACTTATGGAGTCCCCTATCAAAGGATGTAGTTGAAATTCAGCTGAAAGAAAGTTGGTCCAACCTTAGATCCANTCTGATCTAAGAGCTCCAGGCCCTATTCCAGAGGAAAATGTGATGTTGAAACAATCGTCAAGAAGGTTAGGATGTTTTAGAAGAGAATGAGCAAGCAAAGAGGAAAATAAAAGGTAAAATCACCCATGCAGTGTCAAAAGACATTACTAATAAACGGGATGAATAAAAACACACGACTGGTGCCAGTATCAAAAGCACATTGCTACACCCTCACAGATGGCTGCCTTCCTACTCTACACAATCAGGTTATTTGTGGGGGTCAGGGGAAAGTCAAAGGACTGCCAGATCCCAGGAGTGCATGAGCCTCCTAGCTGGGGCAGACCTCCTTCCATGATGGGCAGGGTGAGGAATTGGGTGGCTTGTAGATGACAGCATGGAGACCACCTGGCTTTCCCTGCCTTGGCGACTATAGATTTTCCTCTTCTAGTCCTGTCTTGGAAAGAAGAGAAACACTGAGTTGGATCCCTGAATTTGATTATTTGTCTAGATCTTTATTATTTTAATGATCCCTGCTATGCCTTTCCTGGGCTTCTGTATCATTTTTTAAAAAGGTATTCTGCCATCTACCAGCAACAACACCCACAGATGAAACCCAATAATGCAATTGCTGTGTTGGTGGAAGAGCCCATACCAGCCCAAGGGACTGAACTTCTAAGGTTGAAGATGGAATCATTTATATCAGGTTGAATTTCCTTTCAAGTAAATGATGTATTTTTATTCTTAACCAGTAGTGTTTGCAATAAGGGTGTTCTGCAAGTGCAGTGTCAGTTATGAAGAACTTGTAGGTGCAGAGAATACTGTAACTTATGTGTTTCATTGACTCATGATGCCCAGCTAGAGAGGTATTGGTTTTGTTTGTTTACTTTGGTTTTTACAATGGGTATACAGATCTGCTATTATAACACGGGTGGCTTTAACCTTGTCACTCTTAACTATTTAGGCTGGATACCTACTTTTTGGAGGGGTGGGAGACTATCCACTCACTATAGGATCTTTAACAGTATTCTGGCTTTTACTTACCTCATTGCTGAAGTACTACCACTCGACCTCTACACTAGCTGTGACAAAATAGCTCTAGATATTGCTCAATGTCTCTGGGAGGAAACCATACCTCCAGTGGAGAGCCACTGACCTTTCACAACATTTAAACTGATCCCAAGTAACAGCTGGTTGCTCCTTGCTGACTGTTCTCCATGGTGGGGAGGGGTAGTAGAGAGAGAGAACTGGAGGTCAGCAGTTATCACTGCTGCTCCCAAAACTGTGACTTAGCTCCACCCTTGGTTCAGGCTGCTCAAGCCTTTGTAGCCATGGTTATTTCACAGACATATCCACAGGAAACAACTGGTGTCTCCACCAATACATTATGCAATTACTAGAGAGGCTAGGGTTAGCCTGAGGATATATCTGGATATTTAAGTTACTTTGATCTTTTGTTATTGTTGCTTACATCTGAAAGAAACCTAATTGATGCAATTAGGCAGTATAAATTGATTTATTTTTGAATACTTAGACTCCTATTACACAATTAGGTCTAGTAACATGATTCTCCAAAAAGTCAATCATCCTTAAGGAGCATGGCATACTGTTCTCACCAGTTTTGTTCTCTGGGAAAACTTTNCCCAGAGGAGAAAGACGTTGCCGGAGTCTATGAGGCAAGATCTTTTGATTTGGAATCCTTTGTTCTGATTTAGATCAAGATTGTTAAGCTACCTTAATGTTGATATTCTGTGTCTATACTTAAAGTTGAAATCACTTTAAAACCACAGCTTTTTACATTAAGAATGTATATGATATTAAGACTGATTTTGTGATAAGACATGAATAAGAGAATTTTCTGTTTCAAAGTGCAAAATTCAAAGAGATCTTAGTACGTTCAGAATGTGCAACCATCACCACAGNTTCCAGAATGCCATCTCCTGGAAGGACACCCTGTGCCCTTTGAACCTGCCCCTCCCCACACAATACTAATCTGGCTAATCTGATATCTATTCCTGTGGATTTGCTTATTTCACAAGGATTTAACCATGAATAGGAGGCTTTTTGTGACTGGAGTCTTTTGCTTAGCACCAAGTTTCCAAGGCTCATTTATCATATAGTCCAGATCAGAACTTCTCCCCTTTAAAGGCTGGACAGCATTCCAGTGTGTGGACATACTATATCACAAATCTTTGAATTTGGGGGAAGTCCAACTCATTCATTCATTCATTCATTTAGGCAGGGCCTCAATAAGTACACCAGGCTAGTCTGGAGCTGGCAGTGATCCTCCTGTCTCTGCCTCCTGCATGTGTGAGGAGTACAAGTATATGTCACAATGCCTGGCTCCATTTTTCTCCTTGCCTTATCCCTCTGTTGCCATATTTAAGAAATTATTGTCAAATGTTAAGTCAAGGAGATTTATGCCACACATACTCTTCTAAATCCATTTGAGTTCGTTTTTGGTATGAGATAAAGGTCCAACTTCACTCTTTTGCTTATGGGAAATCCAGCCTTCTGAAACCCATTTGTTAAATGGTGTTGGACACCTGTTGAAAGGATGGTTTTGTGGCTACAGATCATTCCACAGTATGTTATTCACTCCCCATTTACCTGCAGTGTTGTAGAAATGCATATCACTCCTGCCCAAGCCTTTCTTTAGAGAACCCATCCACCTCACACCACCAGGAAAGGAAACCCAGACTCTTAGAACCTTCACTGTTGGATGTAGTTGACTGACTACATGGAGACACACTCAGCCCAGACTGACATCAGATTTTACTCTGAGAATGTGTTTCCCACAAGGATCCATTGTGAATTAGATCAGGTTTCAAGGGTGGTACTGTGGGAGACAGAAAATTTGGGAGCTGGGGTCCAGTAAAAGTTCCTTAGGTCACTGGGGGCATGACCCAAGTGTGGGACTCCTTTCTCAAGGGACCCATTGATGCACAGACAGATTTATAGGTCATCTCCTTCCCTCTCCCTTTTTCTTCTGCTTCCTGACACAAGACCCATCGTTTTCCCGCACACATGTCCCACATTGACACTCACCATGAAGTCCTCAGCCAGAACTGGCATGTGCCCTTTAAAAGCAAATGGTGAGCTGACACACTTCTTTCTCACTGTAAGTAGTGGGTACTGTGTATATTGTTGTAGTAATAAAANAGATATGGATACTGAGCTTTACCAGTAGATGTGTAAAATAAGTTTAAAGGCAATGGGAAATCTTGGGAGTGATGCTGCTGTAATGAGCTTTGCACAAAGGGAACCAAGGTGGATTTAACATACCAACTGTGAGACATGGAGAGTTTGTTTGTTAACTCCCCCATCAGCTTCTCTGCTCCCTTTATTTCCTCTCTTCTCGAATTAGTTTGGGGAGATGTGTGCTCTTCTGTAAACAGGCTTTCCCTGATGGAGATAGACCTTGTATTTGTTAGGAATCTTGATTGCAAGAAATGAAATATAAGCCCAACTCAACTGACTTAAACAAAAACAAAAAAAAACAAAACAAAACAAAACAAAAAAAACCCCAAAAAATAAACAAACAAACAGAAAAAACAGAGCAAGACACCGAAGGTGCCTTGGCTTATCAACCAGAAAGTCCAGGCTCCATTAAGGACCTAGAGTTGCTTCTCTCCATCTCTCAGCCCCACCTCCTGGGGCATTTGCTTAATCCTCAGCCTCTTGAGGTCTGTTCCATCTGTGCATAGCAGGCTAGAGGGAAAGAAGAGTTCCTGAGGCCCCTGTGCTTGCCTGGGATCCACAGCCACTGTGACTACACCGCTGAGTCACAGCCCAGACTGCACCAGTCCCAGGGGCGTCTGGTGTGGACCTGAGTCATCTGTCCTCTGATGATGAAGGGAAACCCTGTGGAAGCCACACTGCAAATGAAGAGGGAGGGTTTGTAAAGTCTGGGTTCTTCTATGAAATCANTGGAGAAATGTGTGGATTTAGATACATTCTTATTTCTTTTTCCGATATTGCAAACCATGTTTATGTGAGTATCTTATACACAAAGATTACACATATCTTGTACACATATCTTTCATTGTTTCCTTAGTATGCTATGATCCTATTTACAAGCCATACCAAATTTCATACCTTAAAACAACAAGGATGAATTATTTCTCACTGTTCTGTGAGTTGANCTTAGATGAGAAGTTCTGTCCTCTGTACTACTGTCATGTAACTGGATGTGGTTTGGAGTTTGATGGGGGCAGGACCATCCAGGGTAGCCTTCCCTGGCCAGGCTTTCTCTCTGTGGCCCATTATCACCCCACAGCTTAGTCTGGGCTTCTTTATGATTTGATAGATGGCTTCCAGGAGCGGGAAGATGGAAACTGCCAGCTACTTCCCTAAGGCCTTGCCTTGAAGGTCCCCGTGCATCACCTTCATTCTGTTTCCCTAAGGCCTTGCCTTGAAGGTCCCCGTGCATCACCTTCATTCTGTTTCCCAAAGTGAGTAACAGGTGCGGCTCAGCCTCAGGAGAGAGGATGCAGCAAGCTCAACCTCAGCAGAGAGGATGCATGTGTACTCTAGAAGCAGCAATGCCTGGCAGACACTATGCATAATTAAGCTCATACCAAAAGTTGTGCCCTAGAAACATTTTGCCATTGTACAGCTCCCTGCAGTGTGTAAGACTGTGTGCTTCACATACAAATTCCAACCCTTAGTAATTCACAGACTTAGCAGTAACACAGAAATTATTGTTGTAAAACTATTAGAGAGGCTGAACTTCACATATGTATGGGTCACAGAAATCTTTGAATATCTATGGCACCAAGACGATATGGTATGCACGTATGTGACATCACCTAGTTTAATAAAAGGCATCTTACTGATTCCGTTCCCTTTTCTACCTCCTCAAAGTTGCCATTATACTGAATTTGTGGTCATATTTCCTTACTATTGTTATCATATATTTTTGGGGGGTGGTTTTGTTGAGTTAGGATCCATATACTGTACAGTGAAGCCATTTAAGGTGAACTATGCAGCAGATTCTGGGACAGAGCTGTGTCACCCCCACAGCCAACTTCAGGACACATTCTCCTCCCAAAGATGTCCTGTGCTCTTCAGCAGTGACCTCTTCTCACCACTCCCACCCCAGGGAATTACCAATCAACTCTGTGTCTATTTAGAGTCACCTTTAGGGGGCGCTTCACGCAAAGGGAATCAGGATTTTTTTGCTGTTGTTTTTTGTTTTTTGTGGGGTTTTTTTGTTTGTTTGTTTTTTTGGTTTCTTTCACTTTGGGTATTTGCATCCATTTTATAGCCTGTAACAGTACTTCATTCCTTTTTGTTGCTGAACTGTATCCATTGTNCAGAGCTTTTGATTTTTATTTTTCATGTGTGAATGGCATTTCGGTTGTTTCCCCTTTGTGACTATCATGAATGATGTTATTGTGAACTCTAGTAAAGTTTTCTGTGAACTTAACATTTTCAGTGTTTCGATCCCTTCAAAGGGAGTTGCTGGGTCATAAGTAATTCTGTATCTAACCTTTGGAGCAAATGTTTTCCAAGTGTTTTCCAGACTGTGTTCTGAAGTGACTGCAGCCTTCCACATCCCTGCTAGTGTGTAAGAAGATGGCGATTTCTTCATACTTCACCAGTATTTGGTGCTCTCTGTCTTCTTGCTAATAGCGGGTGTGCAATCACATCTCNCTTTGCTTCTTGTGTACACTTTCCTGGTGACTACGGAGGTAGTCACCCTTCATATGCACATTTCCCTTTTATGATAAGGATGTACATTTACACTTGTAAATAATATGTTCATTTGTCTCTCATGCATCGAGTGATTACTAAAACTTTATGCAAGTGTATTATGTGTAGTTATGCATCTAAGATAGTTATTTCAATAAATTTAACATTTTTGAGATTCATTCATATTGATGTATGTGGCTAAAGTTCATCTCCATTTTTTTTTTTTACATATCTTTCTTATGAATAGCAAGGTGTATTTTCTCATTCTTACATGGATGACATTTAGGTAATTTCTAATTCTTTTGCTCTTATATGCAAGGATGCTTCAAATATTTTTATATGCAGAGGTACAGTTGCCATAATTTCTGTAGGGCATAAATAGGAGTGGACCTTCTGAGTCACAATTTCAAATTTACTAGACCTGCTGAACAGACCTCACTCGTCACCGCTGCAGCACTGGCCAGCATCAGCCTTCTTGGTCTGTACTGATCTGTAGGAGTGAATTACATCTCACCATGGCTTCACTTGGCATCTCCCTAATTACTACTGAAACAGAACAGCTGTTCTTATGGTTAGGTGCTGTCATGTTCCCCTGCGCCCTGCTGGAGGTGCTGGTCCATGTTTCTGTCCTGTGCCTTTTTCCTATTGCTTGTAGAAGTTATTTTACAGTGTGAACAGCGAGATATGCTGTCCACTGTGTATATTTTGAGACCTCCAAACACCAGCCTCTTTTTTAAAGACTCTTTTTATATCACCTTTTGATGAGCAGAAACTCAATTTGAATGTAACAAGTCTATACTCATGATGTTTGATTTGGGGACCCTTTGTATCTTAAACTTTTCCCTTACTTCAAGGTTATGAAACTATAGTCTCAAAGCATCTCCTGAATTGTTTGAATCCTTGCCCTTCATGTTTAAATATTCACTTGAGGTAGAACTGATTTTGCTGGGTGCAGGGGAACATATGTGGTGCAGTGCAGATCACTCACAGTCCCAGGCCACAGAGAAGCCCATCTATAGCTCCCTGGTTTGTTTTGCAAGTTGGGCTTTCTGTCCAACCCCTGGGTGTGTGCAAGTCACCCTCTAGTCTCTTCTCTCTGTTCTACTGGAATTTGCATGTTATCTTGTTTATATCCTGCTCACTTAGCAAGATGTCACTATTAGCTGGACAGATTCATCTGGTGATCAAGTCCTCTTTTGTTCCCCTCTCTTGAGAGTATCTTGACATCCCTCATACTCCACCATGAACCAAGCACAGGCTGAGGCAAGTGCTCTACCCCAGTTACAACCCCAGCCATTGACTACTCCTCACCTTCACCCTTCCATATAAATTTTAGAATACAATTGTTGACACAGAACAAATCTTATAATTTTTATCAAAATCACTCTGCTGCAGCAGAATCAAGGGAGAACAGACACTTTCCCAACACTGAAACTTCTGGCATACCACAAATGATGAATCCTCTTAGTTTTATCTTTTAAATACATTTCAAAAAAGTTTGAAAGCTCTCTCCATCTGGACTTGCATATCATCAGTAGATTTATCTCTAGGTTCCGAGTGGTTTTGATACTATTAAAAATGATGTCTCTTTGGAATTGTGTGTTCCATTGTGCTAGTGTGGAGAGATGCATTTGACTTTTTCATATCGCTTTGTCTTTTTGTTTGTTTTTGAGATAGGATCTCAGTATGTATTTCTGGCTGGCNTGGAACTTACTGTGTAGACCAGACTGTCCTTGAAACTCACAGTGATCCATCTGCCTCTGCCTCCCAAGTGCAGGCATTTAAGGTGTGCACCACCATGCCTGGCCTATCCTTTGCCCCACCCCCTTCCTCCTCCTTCTCCTCCTCCCCCTCCACTTCTTCTTCTTCCTTCTTTTTAATGCACTGAACTTGCATTTAGCTCATATCTAGCTCATATTTCTTTAGCTCATATTTCGNTGTGGATTCTCTAGATCTTAGATCTGATGGTGTAGACTTCTCATCAATTACAAACAGTGAGTGACTGTCCTAGGACATCCTGCATCCTATCCCACATCACACCCCTTGAATGAGTGTCCTAGTACATCCTCCATCCTATTCCCCATTTCTTTGCCATGTATTAGGAAGAACCTCTAATATTAGTTGAATACAAGAATTTCTTCTATTCCATTTTTATTCTTCTTGACTTTCAGAGGTATGGTGGGTTCAGAAATGGAAATCATTACAGAAGAAATGAGTGTTTGGAAGCTGACTGCTATGCACTCCAAGAGCAACTTCCTCAGNAGTTTTTATAATTTGTATCTAATTTTTCTAGGCACTTGTATCAGTTTCCTGGTTTTAATTTTNAAGTCATACAAGGTAGATGACAATCTGAACAGTGAGGACATGTCCAAGTCTCTCTGTTCCACTTCCGGCAGAGCCTTGCGGCTGCTGTCAATTCCCTGAGTGACTCTGAAGACATGTCATTTGCATATTCATGTGCGTGGCTTTTCTTCACATACATCACAACATACCCACTCCTCTGCTCCTTCATTATTCACTGGCACAAACAGAGATGCTCAAAATAGCCCTTCTTTCCTATTACAGCTGTCACCTAAGATTTAAAAGGACATTTTTAACATTTATGTATTCATTGTGTGCGTGTGTTTTATGTGTGTGTGCACATGCGCACACGTGGCCACTCGCCTTGACGCGTGTGCGGAGGTTGGTTTATGACTTGCAGCAGTCAGTTCTTTCTTTCTACTGTGCGAGTCCTAGGGATCAAACTCAAGTCACCTGGCTCAGAGATTTTCTGGCACCCATCTGTCCTGGTCCTCTTCGTACTGCTTTCCTTGTGCTTGCAAATGGCCAAACAGTGTTTACTAAGGCTCTGTGCTCCTCAGCTGCCTTGCCCTGCACAGTCCCGGGATTCTCTCCTGCAAATCCATCCTTAAGATCTCAGCAACCTTGGGGACAGAAAAGGCAGCTTTCATCAGCAGGTGTCTGAAGCCCAGGGCCTGGCTGAGTTTTCTTTGTTAATTCCTGATTTCAAAGAAGAGAGTGATCGATCTTTACCTCTTTTCTTTGTTTGAGTGGCAGCTCTGGTCAGCAGAGACCTATTAATTATTGAATTGAACAAATAAAAGCTTTCTGTAAAGTTTCTGTGGGGCTGGAACTCTTAGTCTTACTGCATTTGGCTTGCTCCTGCACTGGAGAAAGGGTGTTATGCAAGCTTTTGCCTTATGGTCACTACATCTGCTTTCTTAGCTTCATTAGCTTTATTAGCCTTCATTCNTGACCTGCAGTTTGCTAGTGATGCCCTTTAGAGAAGGCATTAAATCATTGTTGAGTTTTGCCTTCTATAANACCAAAANTACTTTACAAACAGCATGTACCAAATGACTCCGCTAATGAATAAACAAATGAAATGGAAACAGATTTTGCTGGAGTTTGGTTATTATGCTAAGTATCCAACCAGGGATGTTATAAAAACCATAGAAATTTGTGAGTTTTACAGTCATTGTCATAAGACAGTTCTTCAGTTCTGTTTTTAAAGAAGTGAGTTCACTCTCAGTTCAGAATTGGCTAAGTAGACATGACATAAACCTCACATAAGTATAATTTAAATCTAAGTGTAATTCAGTGTAATTTTCTCTCATCAAGAAGTCCAGGTCTCCACACAGGACTCCTGTGGCCCCTGCCATGATGGNAAGCATCCAGGCTTCTGCTGTCATTTTTCAGAATATGGCTCCTCCATCACAGTGCAGGACAAAATCATACCATCACATCAGCGTTCCCACCAACTGGAAAATGGAAGAATAACCCTCTGCTTTAAAGATACTTCCTCCAACTTGCTTCCAGTATTTCTGTTTATAACTCATTGGGCAGAACCAAATGATAGAAGATTCTGGGAAATGTGGTTTCTACTGGAAGCAGCCATGTCCCTGTCTAGAATTTGGGGGGTTTATTGCTAAGGTTGATAGGACAGCACAGATATTGGAGACAAATAGGAGTTAGGTGTATATTTGGATAAAATATGAATGCATTGTCAACAGAGTTCTGACTGACCATTCATAGCTTGTTCTCTGGCTCCAACACTGTTTATTCACATTGCTTCGAAGCTTTGTTTCTATTTTCCTTTTCTCTAAAGAGGAGGGCCTTTCTCACCTCTGCACATGCACTCACTGCTGAGATTTAGAAATCCTGGGTTCGGTGCTCTGCCATCGTGCTTTTCTATCATCTCTAATATCTAATATCACTAATCATATCACTAATACTTCTGCCTTGTAGCATCTACCACAATTGAAATTATAAGTTATTTACACTGTGATTTGCTTTATTCTACCCTACCCTCACCTGTAGGCCTTTAAGTCCTATGAATCAGGCAGCTTCGTTTTCTTCATGCCTGTATCCCAGCATCAGACTAACTGGTTTCTTACTAAGTCTTCCCCAACCCCATGGGAAAATTCACTGTCTATTTGATTAAACAAAAATAAAACAGTCTGCATAGGAATAATCTTAAAGTTCTAAGAGACATGAGCTTTGCTTTAAGGCTCCTGTAGCCGATACAGCATCGCCTCNGTACTGCTCTGGCCTCTGTGGAGGACAGTGATATGCTCGGAAGCCTGCTGGCTCACACAGGAGGTTTGGAACAATTCTCCACTGCTTCTTCACCTGCTCATTGCCTGTCATGCCTGCAATCTGCAATGTTAACATTTAAAGTTTAAAGGTGAAAGAAAAACACAACAAAACAATAAACAACAGGATGTGGAGGTTTCAGGATTGAAAAAAAGTCCCATGTTTCATGGAATCAACTAATGAGCTATTTTCATTTTACAAGAGAGGTAATTGTTGAATAACCTAATCCATTAATTATCATGAGTGGAGTTTCACTTCATATTCAAAGCCTTCCTCAAATGCCCTGGCTTAGTCTTCTGCATAGTAAGAACAGCATGCCCTAGTGTTCNCACTGTCCTGGACAGTCAGTCTTACCCTGCCAGAGGCCAGTCTTCTGTCTGCCAATCTGTGCTGACCCATCCACAGGTGCAGAGCAAGCAGGAAGCCATGTGGAGTCTGTAGACTCCGGGTGGCAAGACTCTTGGAAAGCTGCTGTAACATGTGTGGCACTCCGCTGGTTTTTTGTTACCCCTTCACCCCTAAAGTGGCATGTCAAAACAATAAAATTCAAGAAGTTGGGCTTCTGGGCTAGCAGAGGATTTTATTTTATGTAGGAATTTTCATCCTTGCTTTGAAAGAAAAAAAAACCTCTTTCATAAGTGTCAGTCACATATTGGGTGTGAGAATGACATCTGAGTTCAACAACTTTTTAAAAATAGCCTAAGAAAAAATCATTTTCTGCTATCTCAANGTTTAAGCATTGGCGGTCAGAATCAACACAAAGTGAGGAGGCAGGGGAGGAGGAGGCTGACCTTTAAAACACTTCTTGTGATGGCTCAGAAGCTTCCAGAATGCAGAGATTTAGAGCTTTAAGTTGTTTTGAAAGCTGTGAACTTCAGTTTTCCTTAATATGAGGCTTCGATGGACCGAGGAGAAGGAGTTTTTACACTTGTCAAACCATAGGACTTTTCTGGCATTTCTTCAAGATTTTAACTTGATGATGCCTGTCTTTTATCTTTGAAAGTTTAGTGCTTTAAATCCTTTTCAAAAAATTCCTCAAGAAATAGGAAATTTTCTTCCCAGGTTTTTAAAGTACCACTTACCTGTTATGCATTTCCTAGCTTAGAGCCTCTTCTGCTCCTCCTGGTGCCTCACAACCCTCACAGCCCTGTCCCACGCTGGCACCTCTACCCTTAAAACAGAGGAAAGTTCACGAACCCTGGCTCTGAAAGTTGAGATGAGAGAATGGGGAGGAAAAATGTATGAAGTGATAAACTTGAATTTGAAATGAAGCCAGCCCTATTCCACACTGTTCCCAAAATNCTTTGTCTTCTAGAGAAATTTAGTCATCAAAGTCCAAACACAAATCAGGAGTCCAGGCTAAAATTTTACCCATTTAAAAATACCACCTCCCAGTGTGTTTCAGCAGTTACCACTTCAGAGGAGATTGGTGTTTTTTAAAACACATGCTCATCTCTTCCGGTTACGAAAACGCCTGCATAACTATTCTTAGACACTTTAAGGGACTTGAGTCAATGGGGACACTAGCCTTTTCTGCAAGCTGGCTGTCCATCAGTACACATCCTGGCTTCTTGGTGTTTGATATGTTATGATGGAGGTGGAAGGCAAGCAGTCAACTGATGAAGTTGTGGGGTTGTGGAAAAGCAGTTCTGAGGCTGGTGGCAGGATACAGGATGCTGTGGCTGCACTGATGCCACCCAGTAGATAGTCTGCTTCCAGCTTAGATCTCAAAGAGGAAGTGACACTTCCCATCACATCCATGGTAAATAGTCCCTCTTTTTGCTCTGAGTGACAGATATCACTCAGATCTAGTATCTAGCGAGAGAGCAGGAGAGCCAAGCACGATGGCACATCATTCCCAGANAGATGGGTAAAAAAGAGTGCCAGCATTTTGGGCAGGCAGAGATTATCAAGGAAACAAAGCCCTCCTTGACAACACTGCGTTCAGTCCTGCTTCACAGAGGGAATTGNGGAAGCCATCAGGATGGATGCCAAGGAGGCAGAAGAGAACTTTTGTGGAGCACACAAAGTCAGTGCATGCTGGAACATGAAGTAAAGGCTTCCCATGCACTTGGGTGCATGTCGCTGCTACTGGTCAATGTCACAAAAGAAAGTCATTTATACATTTCAGGGAAATTTATATTGAAAACATTCAGAGAAGATCATGACATTTGACACTGCTGCAACAGCCACATGTAGCCCTGGAGTCCTATCATTTATATTGGACTGGCTAGCTTTTTGAGTTGAAGGCAAACAGAAAACAGGAGGAACATACAGCTGAGATTCCTGAAACCGAACAGAAGTCATGAGTCCACTGAATCATGTGCTTGGTCAAATGGATAGGTACTTACAAGTAAAACAAANGGTGGGCTTAGGCTCAAGGGACAATATACACTTCTAGCTCAGTAAACTACAGATTTGGAAAACTACCATCCCCATCATCTGAGTGTAAGGCTGTGTCCTTGGGTTCTCATGTCATCTTGTGCTAGAGCTGAAGGGCAGCTCGAGTTGAAACAGTAACAAAACCATGAGAGATGAGCACCTGCCGAAGAGACCAGGACAGGAGACCAGGCTGTCTCTTGGGTGGGGTGGTATTTAGGATTTAGCATAAGAAGAGCTGTGGCAAGCCTGAGGGGCAGAGACTGGGTGGGCCAAACACTACCCTTAAGGTGGAAGGCTGCATCTTCCTCTGCCTCTTAATCAGATGAAGAATCTTTTTCCTNCCGGGGCCTGAACATTCTCATTTATAAAGTGAAAAAAATCTTCATACTTTCAAGACTAAAGTCTAAATTTTTAAGTAGACAAATTGGTGAACTCACCCTAGATTTTAAGATTAAAAAGAAAAATAGGGCTCAGGAAGGCTTAGGGGTCTACGCAAAGTCACACAGATAATAGGAGTGGCAAAGAGTGCACTTGAACTTGATTTCTGCCCTCTGCTCACTGAGATATGCAGGTAGCTCTCAGGGAAGAGTAAATAAAAGCAAGCAGTGTGAGACTGTTAATGCACTCTGACTCCCACAGCGCCCTTTCTTCTCCCTACTTCCAAGGATCTGTGTTTGCTGACTCACTCTCTGAGAGCTGTTTCTTGCACCATCTGCTAGAAACCCACACCCACATATACACATCTCTGGCAAGAGGATCCCAGCAAACCAAAATAAACCCCTGTGCCCAATGAAAGTCACAGGGAATCAGAAGAGGAACCAAGAAAGGGTGACCAACAGAACCCATGTACCTGNGATGGTCTTGGTTTCATCTATGAAANCCCTTGGAAACCACTCAGTCCTGAGAAAACCAGAGAGGACTTGGTTAGCATGAGGGCTAATTCTGGATGTCAACCTGACTGACTAAGGAATACTCAGAGAACTGGTAAAACATTTTGGGGTATAGACTGTCCCAAATCTGAGTGCACTTAGGAGGAAAGGTCTGTCCTCTGTATGCATGGGTACTATTGTAGCAGTGGGTGGGTGGGGGTGGCCCAGACAGCACTGAAAGGGGAGTTAGTCTTTTCCTTCTTGTAGCTGGGATCTACTCTTTTCCTCTTGCCTCTGTACATCAAACTACACTTCTGGTTTCCCTTATACTCCAGTAGCCCCCTGACCCCTGCATTTTCAGGCTTTTAGGTTTAGACTGAGCATCCCTGNGTCTCTGCCTGGCAGACAGCCTGCAGTGGGACTTTCAGCCTCCCTGAGCATGTGAACAACTAACTCCCCTAATGAATTACCTCTCATCTGTCTCTATCTATCTATCTATCTATCTATCTATCTATCTATCTATCATCTATCATCTATTTATGTATATATATATCTGTCATCTATCTCTATCTAGCTTTCATCTATCTATCATCTATCTCTATCTATCTATCTATCTATCTATCTATCTATCTATCTATCTGTCTATCTGTAATCTATCTATCTATCATCTATCTATCTTCTATCTCTGTACTGCTGTGGTGGTTTGAATGAGAATGGCCTCCGTAGGCTCATATGTTTAAATACTTGGTCCCTAGTTGGGGAAGCTGTTTGGGAAGGATTAGGAAGTGTGGCTTTATTGGAGGAAGTATGCCACTTGGGGGTGGGCTTGAGGTTTCAAAAAATTTGTGCCAGCCCTAGTACTCTCTCTGTCTCCTGCTTATGGCTTAAGATGTGGGCTCTCAGATGTTCCTGTCACCATGTATTTGCTCTGGCATCATGACTCTAACCATCTGAAACATAAGCCCCAAGTTAAGAGCTTTCTTAAGGTTGCCTTGGTCATGGTGTTTTTAGTCACAGCAATAGAAAAGTAACTAAGACACCTATATTCTATAGATTTTGTCTTACACACTCACCCTATGAGTCAGCTAATGAATGCAGTACTGTCCTTTTTACTTTCCCTTTTAATACCATGCTGGTCCAAGGTGGTTGTCGATTGCTTCAGAAAGTAGAGTCTACTCTCCTTTGCCTTGAGTGTGAGTCTGGTGACTGCACACAGTGCAGGAAAAGGGTGCTGTGACTCAGGTCTTATGTCATACATTGTCTGTTGCCATACTTTCTCTTTGAGCCCTGAGCCACGTGGACAAGTCCAAGAGTGCTGAGACTGCCAAGCTGAAGTGACACATATGGCCGTTCCTATCTTTGGCCCCAGTTGGGCCCAGCTTTCCATTCACCCCACGATACCAAACATGAGTGAAGTTGTTTGATGCCACAGAGCAGCTCATATACCTGAAGAAATCTGTCATTGAGGTGTGCAAGCAATTCCAGCTGAGGTGAACTGGGAGAATTACTCAGCCAAGTGTATTATTAGAGTCTATAATAAAGTGTTTGTGTAAGATGCCTGATTCTAAGGTAGTTAGTTATGGCAAGAGATAGTTGAGGCAAATGTAAAATCTGGCCTAAATAAAGCACTTGTACCATTATAAACAGCAGGCCATCTTCCAACAGGTGTTCTGCCGGTTCTGAATAACCCCCAGCCCTTCTGCATGGGCAAGCAGTGCAGGTGAGCTGAGATGCAGTCTTTATCTCCACCTGTCTTTACTTTAACCCGTTGGTGTGCTGCATTGCAATATGCTTCATGGACTTCTTGATATTCACATCTTGCACTCCAGTCTTTGACTGTTTTTTGTTTTGTTTTGTTTCCACAATGACAGACTGGATGCCTTGGGCCATCANCTCCACAAAGTGGACTCTCATGCATCGTCACATTTATCTAGAGTAGTGAACAGTTGACTGCTTCTTTCCAATTTGACTCCATAATTGAAAACCTGATGGTGAAACTNCAGGTTCCTTAGGGCAAAGCTATGTCTTAAATGTCCTCGGGCACTTTGGCTGGATGATACACTCTCACCACTATGACTGTACTAGGTGTCTTTCCCTCTGCTACTTTACAAGCCTGAACATTGTACTGTTGTGTGATATTTTGTTTGTGTTCTGACAAATAAAGCTTGCTTGGAATCAGAGGGCAGAGATAGCCAATAGTTAACCATAGAGGTTTAGAGGACTGTAGAGAGAGGGACAGGAAGTGGTAAGGCCGGGCGGAGACAGGATCTTGGCCCTTTTGGTCAGAGGAATGGAAGAGGTAGGAAGTCACTGTTGGCTGCTCCCCTGCTTCTCTGACCGTTCGGGTTTTTACCCCAGTATCTGACTCCTGGTTTTTATTGATAAGATTAATTAGATTTACACATCATTGTACTCCAGCTCTTTTAGTGTCTCTCGGAAGGATTGTTCATCAGAGAGGTTAGCATCTGTGTTTAGCAGGAGAATTGAAAGCAGAAAGCAGGTAACAGGGTTTCAGATCATTTTGAAAGTTTGAAGCATTCACTTCTCCCTGAATTTTGCCTCTGAGGCTTCTCCTGTTTATAACCCTTTGAAAGTTCTTGCATTGAAAAAACGAAAAAGATGGCACTATGTTTATTTGCCATGTGTTTGAATGGCAGGAGGAAATGGCAGAGATGAGGTTCACAGAGTCAGCTATTTGAGAAAACGGCCCCTGGAGACCATGGNCATNTTGGAGTTGTAAGAGGCCATGGAAGGCAAGAAGCAGAAGATGATGGTGATGTAGATATGGCCAGTTTAGGACAAAGATTTAAGTCCCCAACTTCCCAGACAAGCTCTCTCAAGATCTGTTCATGTTCATCTCCCTGCCTTCCTCAAACTGTTGAAAATACACAGAACTGCCGAGGAAATAACCCCTGGCAGTGTGGACAGAGGTTAACATCACCCTGAGAGGTATTCATGAATGTCTGGATGGCGATGGTGAAGGGTGGAAGCTGCCACTCAGCCTGACCCCAGGAAAGCTGAACTCCTGCAGTCCCTAGGCAAGGAGAGCTAGTGTCCGGGGGTGGTTGACTGTGGAGGAAGAGCTCAGCGGAAGACTACCTTTAGCAAAGCCGTGCTGACTCCCACTTGCCTCCCGTGCGGAGATGTTCCCCTAGCCTAGTCTTGAGGGCCAGAACTGGCAGCCATGAGCTCATCTACAGACCAAAACGTGATGGCTATCTGGGGAGAGAGTGAAGGATCCCACAGTGGAGGGCTGGAGCCCCCTGTTGGGAAGGGTGGGAAGGATGGCTGGCTAGCACTCTCATAGCCTGTTGTGTAACTTTTTCTGGAGGAACGAGAACAAATGCCTATTTACTGCATATAGAGTAGAGACAGACCAAAGAAACAGCTCCACCCAGGTCTGGCTGCTTCCCCAGTACATTTATTGGGGTTACTTTTAGAGCACAGGTAACTCAGATGGATATATTGCTGAAAAGCCCACCCCAGCGTAGGTGAAAGGTGCATCCCTGGAATTCCCATCCCAACTTTAGGCAGCTTTACCTGGGTCCTCCGCAATTGTTCACAGCTTATANAACTGCATGGAGGGTCTGAGGAGACATGGCTCTCAGAAGCTTCCTGAGTCACATGAGCCTCCCATCTCCCTCCTGGAGGGAGTGTGTCCATCTAGAGGAAACAGCTCCACAATGCATCAGGAAGCACAGCCGCCTCCAGTACACATGACTCACACCTGACAGCAGCAACACGCAGGCGTGTCCAGGGAAAAGCACCCACAGCACACCAATGCGTCTGCCCACCCCTTTATGTGTTAAGATGAACAGACAAGCTACAGTTCCCAGGTATTTGCAAGAAGCTGTGTTCTCAAAAAAGAGGTGCAAGGAAAAGGAGAGAAAACTTATGGTAGAGGAGAACTTTTAAAGATAACCCTTTTTTTATCACTGAGGGGACATTTGCAAAGGAAAAGGCAGCTAGGAATGAGAATGAGTTCTTTGAAATTAAAAAAGGTTGGATAGACATCAAAGGAAATAATGGTGGTAACAGAATAGAATTTGTGGATAAAATAAAAGTTCATGAATTTGTATAGTCTTTAAGTAAACAGGGAGATTGATAGATGTGGAGGCAGATAGGTAGATAGATAGATAGATAGATAGATAGATAGATAGATAGATAGATAGATGGATGGATGGATGGATGGATAGATAGATAGATAGATAGATGATGGATGGATGGATAGATAGATGGATGGATGGATGGATGGATGGATGGATGGATGGATGGATAGATAGATAGATAGATAGATAGATAGATAGATAGATAGATAGATAGATGATAGATTCTGCATAACAGAAAAACAACTAATATCTACAGAAGGAATGATGGAATTGGAAAATCTCTATTTTGCCGGGTGGTGGTGGCGCACA
>LZPO01055201.1:72648-106722 GCA_001675575.1 Neotoma lepida
TGGCCATTTAATCCAAAAATACATCTCTAAAAAACCATGAACTACATTTTTACAAGATTCCTCATTACAGTACTAATTATAATAGCAAAATATCGGCAACTACGTACAGACTGGTTACATCAGCCTGTCAGGACAGCAATAACAAAACACTGATGATGAGACAGCCTGAAAGGTGGTAACTTANTTTCAAGTTGTTCTAGAGGCTGGATCAAGATGTCAGCAGGATTGATCTCACCTCCTTGTCCTCACANGGCCTTTCCTCTGGTGTCTTTCCCTCTTGTAATGACACAAGTTATACTGGATTGGACATTGCTACTGAACTTCATTGGACTTGAGCACCTCAGTAAAGGCCCTACCTCCAAATACTTTACGTTCTTAGGTGTTCAAAGGGATTTGGGGTTCAATTAGCACATAGTCTTCTGCTACAGGGGAGTGACTAAATAGATTATGAGATAGTTAGACAATAGAGTACCACATAACTATAAAGGAAAGTCCAAGAAAACCCTAACATCTGCACAGTCTTATTTTCATATATATCCCTGTCTCTTCTACATATTTTATGTGTACATATATGCCATAGTCATAATAAACTTGTATGTGGTAATTTGAATATGACAGTCCCCCACAGATATGTGTGTTTGAACACATGGTCCCCAGCTGTTGGCACTCCAGGAAAGTTGTGAAATCTTCAGGAGGTGGAGCCACTCAGGAGAAAGTGGGCCACNGAGGGGAGCCTTGAGGCATTATAGTCCAGCCCTACTTCCTGTTTCCTTCTTGCTTTGGGAGTGGAGATGCAATGTGACTTCTAGCCTCCTGCTGCTGCCACCATGCCTTCCTGGCTACTGCTGAGTCCCCGCTGTGATGGGCTATAAAACAAAACAAACTCTTTCTGCAGTTGCTTTTGTCAACATCTTTTATTGCAGCAACAGGAAAGTGACTAAGACTATAGTTCATACGCATCTGAGTCTTGTGGCCACTAAGGTGGTCCTCTAAGTGCCCTCTGAACACCCGAACTGGACTCTTGACATAGCACNGTCATTCAACCTGTACTTCTTCCTAATGAATCACTTAATTACTGTGCTTTCTTACCACAGCGACAAACTGAACTGTGGATCTTCTGAAAGCTTAGCTCTAATTAACCACGGTTTCACTGATCTAATGATACCTCTAATTAGTTCTTGCTGCCACAAAATTAAACTTACAGTTTTTGAAAATGTCTCAAGTATTCTACTTGACAGCTAATATTTTTAGGATTTATGAGTGCCTGGGTTTGCAGGTTTCCACTCTCACTTACTTAAGCACATTGAAGTTTATTTTTCTCTATAATTTGGTATATCAGTGACTCCACTCAGCCATCCCTACATTCCTAATATGTGGATTTGTTGACTTTCTATTCCTCTATCACTGCCGTAGCTCTGGGTATCAAGTACACACTTAACACACACAGACAGACACATACACACACACACACACACGTAGTCACACACACATTTTATTCTATCTCGTTTGTGGATTTATCTTGGGCCAATGCCCAAGGCATTGCCAGAAGTGGGTGTTGATTGATGTATCTGTCAGGATAGGGTAAATACACTGCAGTTACAGTATCTACAGAGACTAGACTGACTTTTCTCTCACACTCTGTGTTGTCTATTTCTCCATATGGAGAAAGATGCAATCAGTGTTGCCAATTCAGTCCAATGGGCTGAGAACTAACTATGTCATTAAACAGGGATTTACTTAAGTTTTTCTTAAATTACTCATGGCCAGGGGTGGAATCAGTTATGCCCGGGCTCTTGGCCTCTTATTCAAAGAATTGAAAATAAGGGCTCCCACAGATTTGCAAAAGTAGAAAGGAAGATTTATTTGGAGCAAAACAACAGTACAGATTAAAAAGCGGGGTATACAGTGAAGACTGAGAGTGGCCATGTGAATGCAGATACTCAAGAGCCCCAATTAAGGCTTCATTTTATAGGGTTCAAGAGGATTTTAATTCTTAATGGACATAGAGAAGGCAGCTCTCTATTTTGATTGATTAAGGATAGATTAAGCCCTATATTAGTTTTCCCTATTGTCCATGCCCTTTCTCATAATGCATTTGATTTTAGTCATATGCACACTCAATTATATATAGGCATAAGATCGAGAGCTGGCTAGTTTTATATCAACTTGACACAACCTAGACCTATCTGGGAATAGATAATCTTAATTGAGTAAATGTCTCCACAATCCTTATAGACAAGTCTTGAGGAATTTTCTTGAGTAATGATTGGTGTAGGAAGGAGCCTACCCACTATGGTTGGTGGCATCCGCTGGCAGGTGGTCCTGAGTTCTATAAGAAAGCAGACTGAGGAAGCCATGAGGGGCAAGCCAGTAAGCAGCATCCCTCTATGTCTTCTGCTTCAGTTCCTGCCTTGAGTTCCTGCCCTGACTGCCATTCATAATGGACCATGATCCAGACATGTGAGTTAAAATAAACCCTTTCCTCCCCAGGTTGCTTTTGGCTATGGTGTTTTATCACAGCAATAGAAACCCTGACTAGATGGTAACTTTTCCCCTGAAAGTTCATGGAAGGACACAGTTTCACTTATTGGGCATATCCTGCAACCCAATTCAGACCAGCTCAGCCTTTATAGTCTTCATACTTGTTATTAAAGTATATTTAAATGGTAATTACCCATATTTAATTACTGTTAGGGGAACAACAGCTTACACTATTGTTTAGAGAGAGTATGTTTGTAGCCAGAAGCAGGTAGGAGACTCTTGTTTCTAGGTGCAGAAAGGCTGCCAAGTGCATTATTAGAAGAGACTCACGGATTACTAAAATATTCCCTATGGTTGCCTGTCTCATTTGCCCTTTATTTTCTCCTTTCTACAACATTAACATAAGTGTCTACTAGACTTGTGGCATCCTGTTGGGTCCTTACACTAGAAAGACCATTCAAGCCTGATGTGGTGGTGCACACCTTTAATCTCAGAAGGCAGAGGCTGGTGGATATCTTTGAGTTTGAGGCCATCCAGGGCTACATAGTGAGACCCTTTCTCAAAAACAAACAAAAATAGAGACCATCCAAACAGATACGGTTCCTGCCCTCATACAGTTCATGGGCTGATAGAGGAGATGTACTAATTACACAGAATCTGTTTGAATTAGTTTGAGATGCAAGTTAAAATAAATAATCCAAAATGAAGATGGCTTATTGTACTGGCTGAGACAAGCTAGAGTCATCAGAGAAGGAGCCTCAGTTGAGGAAATGCCTCCATGAGATCCAGCTGTAAGGCATTTTCTCAATTAGTGATCAGTGGGGAAAGGCCCAGCCCATGGTGGGCCATCCCTGAGTTGGTGGTCCTGGGTTCTATAAGAAAGCAGGCTGAGCCGGGCGGTGGTGGCGCACGCCTTTAATCCCAGCACTTGGGAGGCAGAGGCAGGCGGATCTCGTGAGTTCGAGGCCAGCCTGGGCTACCAAGTGAGTTCCAGGAAAGGCGCAAAAAAAAAGAAAGCAAGCTGAGCAAGCCATGTGAAGCAAGCCAGTAAACAGCACCCTTCCATGGCCTCTGCATCAGCTCCTGCCTCCAGGTTCCTGCCCTGCTTGAGTTCCTGTCTTGACTTTCTTTTGGTGATGAACAGGAATNTAGAAGTGTAAGCTGAATAAACTCTTTCCTTCCCAACTTGCTTTTTGGTCATGGTGTTTTACTGAAGCAGTAGAAACCCTAAGACATTTATGCAATATGGAAGTTACTTCTGATGTCAATGCAGATAATCTAGTATTGTGCCCACGGCATGAAGGACTCACCTTCTATCCTACACTGTTCCCAGGATGCAGCTTCACTCTGTGATCCAGGTTGACAACTAGTTCTCTAGCCATAGCATTTATTATCCACCCAGAGGGAGGGGAAATGGAAAAGCAGGACATTTTTGTAAATGGACACACTCTCACTTTCACACCTCTGACCACTATTTAACACACTTGTACTTAGATCCGAGACACAGAGACGTCATGCATCTTGTTAAACATTGAGGATTCTGTTACCAAATGAGATGAGAATGAGTGACAGTGACCAGGTGGGCATCCGCCTCCCACAAAAGAAAGTGTTCGGTTTTCTCATATGCTTATGCAATGCAGACCGAGGACCATGCTTGCTGTGAATAAAACAAAAGCAGACACCAACAACAAATGATAGGTTAATGAGACACTTCAAACAGAGTGGCGATCTGAAGAATGGATTGGCATGAACCAGGAAAAAATGACCAGAAGGAAAAACCATCATATGCAAAGGCATCAGGGAGGCACCTGCTGTCAGAGTACAGAGAAGAAAGGGGTGTGAAACAAGATGACCCAAGGAGGCAGGCAGGGGACAACTGTGCTGAGCTCTGCAGAGGGAACTAAGGATTTTGAGCTTCACTCTGAAAACAGTGCTGTGTCACCAAGGTCTCAGACAATGAAGAAAGTACCACCAAATGTATGTCATAAGTTGTAGAAAACAAATTAGAAGGGCAAGAGTGGATATAAAGGACCAGTGGCCTCCAGACAAGGGACAGTGTCGCTTGATCTAAGTTGACGCTAGAGAAGATGAAATAAATGAAATGATTCTGGAGCCAGTCACAGAGGGCAAATCCAGCAGGACTAACGTGTGGATTCATCTGGGAAGATTGTGAGGGGAGGGGTAAGGACATAATGAAGAGTTTTCCTCTTTCAATTCTAGCTTTTTAAATATGCTTTTATTAGTTCTTTGAGAATTTCCTACAATGAGTTCCCTTCTCCCAACTCCTCCCCATCCATCCCTTCCTTATCCACTCAATAGGGAGGGAGACTGTGTCCGATCTCTCTGTCCCTCCCTCTCTCTCCCTCCCTCTCTCTCCTTTGCTTTTCAATCATCACTCTGTCCCCCCCCCCTTTTCTTTTCAATCCTCAAGTCCTATTTGTGGTGATGATTCATGGATGTGTGGCCTTCCTCCTTTGCAGTACGGTTGATGTATCAGTGCTTAACACCTATAGAGAAAGCTGACCCCTCCGCCAGCAGCCACACCTGACCAAGGCGCAGTGAATAAGAGCCTTTAGAACATGCAGCCCTAAATGGACCACCTGGACTGCACCCTTCTTCCCAAGGCTCAGGGGTCACTGTGGAAGACTGTGAGAAAGATTGTGAGAGGGAGAGACAGTGAATGACTACCAGGGACACAACAGGGCAGCTGCTCGTATGCATTCACAGTGGTTATAACAGCACGCATAAGCCCTGTGCAAGTTCAAGCCAGGCCAAACCCTCTGTTCTTTTTAATATGGAAGTTGAAAATAGCATCCAGGCACAGGGAGGGAGGAGGGGCTTCAGCACACAGCAGATAACTGAAGCAAGGACCTGATAGTCACTCGGGTTCGCTGTTGTTTTTCTCTCTTAAGATCTTAAGTTTTTTTTCAGCAAAAACATAAAAACAAAACAACAAAACTCTCTTTGATTTGTGGTGCAGTGTGTCCCACAACTAAGTCTGATGGGCTCTTGGCTTAATATTTACTGTCAGTGTCACATTGTAGGGACTCAGAAGGACTGTTGTGTAACAGCTTCCTCTGAGATTGAAACATTCCATCCTATATGAAGCTCCTTAAACATGAAAGTAAACAACTCAAAGTAGATTTAGGAAGTCCCTGAAACTGACCGAACTCACTAGGTCCCTCCTGGACAGAGCAAGCAGTAAGAGCTGAGCGTCCTCTCAGACCAACTAAGAGGAGCTGCAAATGAGACTCTGAGACCAGACCAGCTGCCTGGAAGAAGCAGAAACCAGCTGAGCTGCCTGGAAGAGTCACTTGGAAAGGACACTCTCCAACCTGTTGAGCTGCCTGCAGGCTGTGCAGTGTGCTCCAGGATCCCAGCTTTTGTAAGCTGTCATCTATGCTGGGGTGGACCTTGGTGATGGAGCTGTCTGTGAGTCATTTCTGCTCCTCTGAGTAACCCCTTACCTGGACTCCTTTAAGTAACCCCAATAAAACTCATTGGTTCACCAAGTTGGACTTGTTGGGTAAAAGGTCCCAACTGGGTTTGAAAACTGACCAAAACTCATCGATCCTGAACACAAAATCCCACCAGTCTCTGGACTCCTCCAAACTCAGTACTTAAAATCTCACCAATTCTCACTCTCGGAATCTCTACCCTGGAAACTCCTCCCCGAAGAAACCCTATATAAAGCCTGCCTCCTGTTCAGTTCCCTGCTGCTTCTTGCCTGAGCAGAGGCAGCCACCCTCTTGGTTTTCTTTTTCCTCCCAATAACTCTCTTGTGTGAGGTTTGTTAAGAGATGTGACTCTGTGGTACTTCTTGGCTCCAGGCTGCCAGGATCTCTTTCCCCTCAAAGCTGTAACACTTAACAATGGTATCTGCACTTTGGGCTGTCGTGGGGTCCCTATCTGGGGTGAGTAGATATTTGTGTTGCATCTTCCCAGAAAAAGTTTTATCACAAACAAATATCTACTTCATTCTGGAGATGTCTCTGTCTCTCTAGAAAATGTGACAGGTTCTAAATATCTATATGGGTCTTTGGGGTGAAGCCTCCATCCTTGTGCAGTTCCCTGTGGAATCTCTCTTATGAAGAAAGTAAACATGAACTCCCTGTTGTTTCTTGGCCCAGAAGATGAAAGTCTGGAATAGCTATATATACATGTATATGTGTGTGTGTTAGACCAGGTTCTCTATAGAAAAAGAACTTGTAGAATGAATCTATATATGCATATATAGGAAGGGGATTTATTAGATTAGCTTACAGGCTGTGGTCCAGCTAGTCCAACAATGGCTGTCTACCAACAGAAAGTCCAAGAATCTGTGGAGCTGGATGTCTCTGCTGGTCTTGACTATAGACTGGAATCCTAGAAGCAGGTTCTATGCCAGAGAAGGAATGGGCTTGCCAATGAGAGCAAGCAGGGAAAGACCAAAAGCTTCCTTCTTCCATGGCCTTAGGCTTTGAGCAGTTTTGGCTCAGACTAAAGATGGATGTTCTCACTCAAAGACATGGTTCCTCCCACTTCAAATGATTAAAAAAATTCCTCACAGTTGTGCCCGGTCATTTGGGTTTTAGTTGATTCCAGATGTAGTCTGGTTGATACCAAGAACGGCATCACAGTACATAAGTTATACTCAAGAGTGCCTCAGAGAAAGGAAAACCTGATTATTTCATGCTATAAAATTTACTCAGTACCTCCCTTGTGCCAGGCCCTGGGCACAGCTAGAGTAAGCAGATGGGGAAACTGAGTCTGTCAGAAGTCAGCTGGGAGAGAGAAAAAAGCATGTTGTATGTTCTTATGACCACTAATACTCAAACTCATATGCAATCCATTGCTTTTTCTTATCTTGGGATTAACCACGAGTTTTAGCACTTCTATTTATAACTGAATTTTAAAAATGATTACAAACAGAATTAACTTCCGTTCTGACTCTGATGTAATGCTAAAGAGCTAGTTGAAACACAATGCAGTCCCTCCAGAGTGCATTAAAATAGCCCAAAGTAGCTGTCAAGGCATAAACAGCTCAGGAGGGAAGCACGGCTGTGGCTTTACTGAACAGATGGTCCAATGACGTCAGTGTCTCCAAATTACCTGCA
Source organism: Neotoma lepida (assembly GCA_001675575.1). Classification (NCBI taxonomy): domain Eukaryota; kingdom Metazoa; phylum Chordata; class Mammalia; order Rodentia; family Cricetidae; genus Neotoma; species Neotoma lepida. The sequence goes on from LZPO01055201.1 coordinate 80,226, forward strand.
GCCAAAGCAGATGGAAAAATTAACGTGGAAGCCAGGCCTGATGGCAAGCCACGGTCCCAGAACATCAGGGCAGACAGCAAAATGCTGGCTTTCTTTGCATTGTCCTAAGAGCTACCTTTTCCTTCGTGCAGATTCCTTAAATGAATGATGAAGAACGGTTCCTACCACCAATACAGGCTGGAGGAGGTGGCATTTTGTAATGTACCTGCTGTTAAAAGCAGACACTGATTCTAAACAGAAATGATTGGGGGCGATGGTTCAGCATCCACTGTACAAGCGAGAGGACCGAATTCAGATTCCTGGCACTCATACAAATGTTGGTTTGGGCAGCTTATGTCTGTAACCAGAGCTGGGGTGGAGGTGAGGGACAGAGACTGGCTAACCTCAGAAACCCGTTGGCCAGCCAGTCTTGCTGAATTGATGAGACCCTGTTTTTAGAAAAAATGGTGGAAAGTGATTAAAGAAAATACCTGAAGTCCACACATGAAATGTGAAAGAAAGAAAAGGAGGGAAGGAAGGAAGGAAGGAAGGAAGGAAGGAAGGAAGGAAGGAAGGAAGGAAGGAAGGAAGGAAGGAAGGAAAAAAGGAAGGAAGAAGAGGGAGAGAAGGAGGTGGGGGAAGGGAGTGAGGAAGGAGGAAAAATTTAAAACTAAAGCAGTGTGATTACATGTGTAAAAGCTTCCCTGTTAAGAGCCTTTTCCCACCAGCTGCCGGCCCCTTAACCTCCCCTCCCATCATACACCCCCCACCACACACACACACTCTCCTGTTAGTTGTCTGGTACAGCGTAACACACACTCCACCCAGCCAGTCTGCCTAGATTATCTGGACTACAAGATCTGAAATCCTGGGGCAGAACCACAGAACTTCGTGCTCACAAATGAAGTTAGTTTCCAGAGATCCCTCCCTTACCAGGGGCAGAGTCCAGAGGTGCCATGAGAGTCCGTAAGTCTCCCTGNAGCCATCACAGCTCTACACACCGCAGAGTCCCTAACTCCTAACTCACAAGTACAGAGCACAAGTTACCAGGCTTATATAGAACAAACCAGAAGGAAAATCAGAAGGACCTAAAAACAAAATTTCAGTTAGTGTTTCTACCATGCTTATGTCCAATTTCATGACAGCTGAAGGGACACTAGCCCACTTGAACATGTGGCTCTGGCAGGCCTTGCCTTTCTCCCCAATTCCCTCTGCCTTGCTAAAAACAAGATTACATTAGATTAAATTCCTAAAACCAGCCCCCAAGGTCTATTCCCTTATTTGGCCACTTCCTCCTCCTGAGGCTGACAACCAAGGTCCAGCTATTAAAGTCGTGAAGTCCAGCAGTCAGAAGCCCCCTTTGGTTCACCTGATTAACATGCCCAATTAACATTAAACACCTCATCCTAACATGGGGTTTCCCTTGTATCTTTATAAACCACCATCTGNCTATGTGCCACGTCTGTCTCCTCTCTANCGGGGCCAGTCCTTTGTCCTTCTGGGGCAAATATCCCTGCCCCCTTCCCTTGTTCCCTTTCCCTTCTCCCTCTTCCTCTATCTCCTGTCTTTGTCTCTTATCCCTGCCCTCTGTCCCTCTAGGGCAAATAAATCCACTTTGTGCTGAACTTATCTGAGAACTTGCTCTTGGGGGTCCTGAGCTATTACTTTTCTTTTTAACAGCATTGCCTGGGGCAAGGCTGTTCTGGTGTAAGATTCAGGAAAATAAAATAATCTTGAGACAAGAATGTGAGTACAGCAAATGTGACTGGGGACAGTTTGTGGGGGGGGGGTGCCTCTGGAAGTGACGATGGAGGAGAGAAGAAACAAGGCAGGGAGGGGAAACACACACCTCTAAGTCACCCCAACCCGAGAGTGAGGAGCTAGCTTTGTATCCTCCAACGCCATGCCATCTGTCATCAGATGAGAACTGCTGCCAGGGACACTGGCTTCCTTCTACTTTTGGATCTTCTAGGACAAGAGAAAGCCCTCAAGGGGAGAATGGCTGATGCTTGCTGAGGAACCCCCAGACCAGTGATGCTGAAGTGTGTGTTAATCTGCTTTATGTCGCTACAACAATAACCAGTGCCGGGTGCTTTATACATTAAAGAGTTTGTCTGATTCATATTGAGGTGCTGGATTCCAATATTAGGTGGTCCTGTCGATTTGGTCTGTGACGAGTTGTCCCACCCACCCACCTGCAGCCCCACTGCTATATGACAACATAAGAGAAACAGAAAGGGAAGCTACCACCTGCAGAGATGCTCAACAAATGAACTGGCCTTACATTAGAACTCATTCTAGCAAGAACTCACTCTGTGAAGTCAGCCTCGGTGCTTTCTGAGGGTGGTGGTCCTGTGACCAAGCTACTCTTCACCAGGCCCCTTCTTACCTCTGCCACAGTGGGGACCAAGTTTCAGCACATGAACACACTCAACTGTCTCTGTCCATACAGGGATGTGAGCAGAGCGCAGACAGCTTTCACTGCAGTCAGCTTTGGGTTGGGATCCCCCTGCAGACTTGCTACATGGCCTCCAACAAGGAAGTTTCACGTCCCTCTCTAACCTATATCTTCCTAGACACCACTAGATACACGAGCACCAAATAGAATAAAATGTTAGCTCAGTGCTTGATAGGAAGGAAGCCTTAGATACATGGCATTATTGTATTTTCTCTTTTTTAAGTTTTTTTTTTCTTTTCATTTGTTTGTCTAATTGAGGTCTCACTTGTGTAGCCTGGGATAGCCTGGTACTCTCTATGCAAACCAGGTTGTCCTTAAACTCACAAAGATCCACCTGCCTCTTCCTCCCAAGTGCTGGGATCAAAGGTGTGCGCCACCTCACCCAGTTCCTCTGCTGTGACTGAATACCAGACAGAAGTAGAGAAGAATGTGTTCCTTTGGTTATAGTCTCAGAGATGTCAGTCCACAGTGAGAGGCGGTGACTAGTTCACTTCTCAGTCACCGGGAAGGAGAGAAAAGGCATATAGGAAGAGGGCAAGGCAAGATACAACATCCAAGACATACTCTGTAGTTGCCCAAATTCTCCAAGCAGGCCCACCCCACCTTTCACCATCTTATTATGACTCTATTAAGGGATTAGTCCACTCATTGGGTCAAAGCCCTCTGGATTCCATCATCCCTGGAAACACCCTCAAAGACACACTCATCTATGCTTTACTAACCTGCTGGGCATTTCTCAATCTGACTGAAATTAAGATTAACCACCCTAGTGTAAGGAACATGGGATTTAGAATTACACCAGATGCTACAGCATGTATGGGGCTTAGGTCAACTTCCTGATTTCACAAACAAAACTTAAAGATGAGGGAAACATTTATCCCAAGTGTGCACGCATGCCTGTGTGTGTGTGTGTGTGTATGAGTGTGCATTTGTGTGTGCTGTACATGTGCATGTGTGTAGTGAGTATAATCCTGGATTAGAGAGCAGCTGAAACAGACCTGCACACTGGTGTTGCTCCATGTGCAGTTTTCGCTCCAGTCTCTTGGACTGACTTCCTCAGAATTATTCATAGACTACAGATCTAGAAGGGAGACTGAATCATCACTCTCTCCTTCAAAGGGTTTTCTGTCACCATTTGGATAAGTCAGCAGTGGCTGGCTACCCACAGTGTTGCCCACAGTGCTGTGTTCAGAAAGATCTTGAGGATAGCGTGCCTCAGACCAAGCACATGACTGATTTCAATGTCTATGGAGTTCATGGTGACTTGCTAGAGAAGTCAGTAAGGACATAGCATACTGATCCTAATGCCACTATCAAGGAAATAAAAAGAATGNATTCATTTGATTGTAATAATGATATATGACTCATACATATATATATACATATATACCATATAATAATAATAATGACTCATTATAGGAATATTTAAAGATATAAATGAACAAATAGTAAGTACACGCAAGGTATATCAAAAAATAAAGTTGAGGAGGCTGGAGAGATGGCTCAGTGATTGAAAGCACTTGTTACTCTTGCAGAGGACCCGGGTTCGATTTCTGGCACTCACATGGTGGCTCACAGCCATCTGTAACTCTCTAGCTCAAGAGGATGCAATGCCCTCTTCTAACCTCTTCAGGCATAAGGCATGCATGTGGTGCAGGTACACACATGCATGCAAAGTATTCATACACATAAAACAAAATGAGGAAATCTTTAAAAAATAAGAATAAATAGAATAANGAGGAGGAGTAAGCTGGTCTCTGAAATTGACCCAGAGTCTCAAGAATGACAATCAGAAAACCTGGGAGGAAGAAAGGAGGTTGAAACAGAAGTTAGTTGAGTGTCTTACATGCTGCTATTGCTCATACCTGGACACAGAGCAGTGTAAGCACCTGCTCTTCATGTGTGTGTGGAGGTGAGGGACTGAAGTCTCCCAAGTTGATCTGTATAGTCAGACCTTTTCAAGCAAAACACCAGCAGGAGTTTTTATATAATCAGAGGCTGATTCTAAAATTTATCTGGAAGCAGAACAAAATTCATGGAGGCATTTCTGAAAGATTAAGAGGAGGAGCCTAACAGCTAATTATGTAATTCATAATTTCCTCTCAACTAATTACAAAACTGTGCATTCATTCCTTTTCTGCTTGCTGTGATGAAATACTTGACAAAAGCAGCTTAAGGACAGAAGCCTTTCTTCTGGCTCACAGTTTGAGAGGATGGTCCATCTGGGGGAAGTCATGAAGCAGCTGGTCACACTGTATCTATAGTCAGGAAGCAGAGAGAGATGGAGGCTGGTGCTACAATCCTCTCTTTTGTATTCAGCCTGACACCTCAGCCCAGGGTGCCACCCATACNCCGGGTGGGCCCTTTCCTCTCAGTCAGAACTCTCTGGAAATATCTTCACAGGTACACTAAGAGGTGTGTTTCCCATGTGCTCCTAAATTCTGTCAAACTGACAGTCTGGGTTAGCCAGTTACTTCTTGTCAACTTGACACCCGAACACATCACTTTAAACCACAGCATTCTATTCTTAGTCCTGGGGTCTCCTGTTATCTCATACTGCAGAATTCATTTATCCTTCCTCTCTACTTTTACTTTGTTCATTCATGTGTTTATTTGGTGTGTATGCATCATAAGCATGCACACAGAGTCAGAGAGTAACTTGTGGGAGTCAATTTTCTCCTATCATGCAGGTCCAGAAATCAAACTTANGATGGTCAGGCTTGGCAGGGCTGAACCAGCTTGCTAGTCCTATTTAGTTCATTTCTATAAGCACCTGTAGTCTTTCTAATTTCCATTTCTTGTTCAGAAATGTGAGAGTGTCTTTAGAAACAATCTCTGAACTATGAGCTATTGTTTTAAAAAAAGTTATATACTTCTACTATATGATGGTACAGAGTGAATGTTCCCATCCTACAAGGAAGGAATCTGAGCACAGATTGAACCAAATTGAGACCAAAACCCAGCAAAGCAAATGCCAAACCCTGCAGCTTCATATCTAGCATTAAGATGGTATCACTCAGCCTCCAACATCCTTTGCAGCCCTAGTCCTCTATCTGTCCCATAGGCAGCACACATAACCCCACCCTGTGCCTGTAGTGTTCCTTTACAGGTGCCCATGATCCTGGTGTTGACAGTCTCCTGGAGTCTCCATTACAATTCAGGTTTCATCTTCATGCAGTGGCTTCTTGGAGTCTCCGGGCAGGTTGGCCTTGACAGACACTGCTTGACCCAGTGGATTTCTAGACCCTCAGTGTGAGCCTCCTTGACTCCTTCCCATTTGTCTCTTGCATACCTGCAAAGCAGCACCANGTAGGCTCCATTGCTAAAGTCCATCACCAGATGGAGACGCAGTCTAGCTCCCCTTGGACCACAGCTGAGCAGCTTCTGTGCATCTCTGATACTGTATCTGAGAAAACATTCTGTAGGCAGTTGTTTCTGCCTTCACTGGCGTTCTCAGTTTAGGCTCTGTCCTTTCAAATTAATTTGCATTTTCACAAGTTGGAACCTTTGATTGGTGGATTCTCAGCTCTGGTGCAGAGAGGAGTTTCTCTTTAACAGCTACTTTGTTTGTACACGCTATGTTTGAAATCTTGTTAAAATCCACATTTTCCTATTTTTCTGTTCCTGTAGACCTGGATAAGGACAGTGAGCAGTAGCTCTGCCACAGCCTGATTGCTCTCCTGTCTTGAAAGTGCCTCCGGCAAACAAATTAGTCTATCACTTCTGAAATCATCTTCTCTCATGTTCTCAAGAACTTTCAGCCATGGCCTTGGCCCAAATGTGACACAAATGTCACATAGCCCAGTTCCTTATTCTCTGAAACCTCATGANCTGGGCCTCCATTGCCTGTATTTCTCAGGCATTCGGGTCTTCCAGACTTCCCAAGAATGACCCGTTAAGCTCTCCACATTTTCCCTTTTATTTAATTTATCTATTTGCATGTGTTGTACGTGTATGAAGGCCAGAGGACAACCTCAGGCGTCGTTCTCAGAATGCACCTCTTTGAGGTAGGGTTTCTTTTTAGCCTGGAGGTAGGCAGAGTGGGTGAGGCAGACTAGCTGGTCAATGGACCCAAAGATCCAATTGTCTCCTCCTCCCCACATGCACCACTGTGCTCAGTGTTTTCATGTAGGTTCTGCAGCCTGAACTCAGCTCCTCAAAGCAACGACTTCATTTATTGAGATTTTTCTCCAGCTTTCCAACATACAAGTTCAGTTGTACTTCAGTGGTTAAACATGAATGTCTGAGAATCTTCATAACTAGTCCCCTGCCACTGGGACCTCCATGATGATGCTGTTCTAAGCCAGCACCATCCTTGTCCCTTTTTCCATTACCACTTTTTTCTCACATGTGGCTCAGTGCTGAACCACCATGACAGCCCCCAAATAGCCCATGTTTTATTGCAACAGAGGGGAAACTGGAGTAGTCTGGATGGCATCTATGTGAGCTTGTCTTCCAAGATCGACATTTANCTGATTTCTAAGGTAATGAGTTAAACTGAGGGTATAGCCATGAGCCATGGCTGCATTACGTCAGGGTTTCCCACTCTTGGATATGATTGGCATTTGAGACCTGGAAATTCTTGTGTGGACTGTGTTATGCACTGTAGTTTAACAGTACTGTGTAACTGTTTCCTCTGGGTTGGGCATGCTCATTTCCATCTTGAATCAAGCAGCATGATGTCTCACAGAGACCCTCATGTGATCGCCTACTAGCATCCTCTCCAGAGATGGGTGGGTTTATGGGGCTCCTATGAGATCCTCAGGAATAGCATCTCCTCCCTGAGATTCCAGTCCTCACTCTACCAGAGTAAACAAGTGATCAGAATAAGGTTTCTCAGATACGGCCAAACGTCCTATGAGGGACAAAATAATTTGTCAGTGTGTTACCTTTTTGATTATCAGTGTCTCCAACATAAAATTGAAACAGGGAGTGAAGTGCAAGTAGTTAATGTGGGAGGTGACCTCAGGAGAGCAGGGAAGTATATTTTTACTTTTCTCATTGTTGTAAAAAAAAAAGTCGGTCAAGAAGAAACTCAAGGGAGGGGAGGTTATTTGGCTCACAGTTTGAGGGAACATAGTCCATCATGGGGTGAGAGGGTGCTGGACACATTATATTCATACTCAGGAAGCAGAAAAGAATGGACAAGTGAGGCCAAGCTGAAAATCCTCAAGGCCAGCCCCATGTGAACCCACTTTGTCTGTCAAGCCACCACATCCTGAAGATTTCACAACCTTCCCTGGAGTACCTGTAGCTGGAGACTAGGAGTGCAAATGCACAGGCCTGTGTGGTACATTTCACACTCGAATCTGGACAGGAAGAAAGTCAGAAGAGGGAAGAAAGGTAATAAACAGCTTGTTGTTGCACAGCAAGAGGTGGTCTCCCCGGAGACTTCTAGCATGAGGAGCCTGGTGTCTTGTGAATCCTACTGGGGGAAAATAAGACCACAACTAAAGTTTTTGAGCCAAATTTGAAGCAAACTTTGTTAAATACTGGCCAGGATGGACACAGGATGGACCTTTTCTTTCTAGCTAATCATTTACCATAAGATACAAGTGCCTGATTACTGAGAGCAGTCATTGCAAAGCAAGTTCCCTTAAATACNGAAATAGTAAAAAGTTAGATATGAAACCTGTTTACCCTTTAACATGATAGGCCTGTCAACAAATCAAACCTGTCTGCCTTTCTCAGCAAGAGATCTCATAGCTGTTAGGTTTTTGCGGCACTCTTACCCTGTGAGGAAAAGTCACGAACATGACAAACCCTAACGAGAGTTTTTATTAAAAGGGTAGGGGGACAGAGGGGGAGTGCACAGATAGGCCTGAGACAGACACATGAGGAGAGAGGAGGGTGCGTGGGACCCACTTTTTAAAGACTGGCCTGCGCATGCATACTCGGGTCCACGTGGCTATTCCACACATTCGCATAGAGTGCATGGTCACGAGTGCGCACAAACTATGCTACCGCACACCCGGCGCATGACCCGGAAGTGACCTGGGCCCGGAAGTGACCTGGGCAGAAATGACTGTTCCCTCAGAGCATGCAAGATCAAGATCATGTGGGTGTGACTATCAGTAGCTCTAGAAAAAGCAAGTCCTAATTTTTACATATGAAATGAACTAACAAAGTGGTTGCAGCCTTGAGGAAGGAGCTGGTTGCCTGCCACTGTCAGACTGACANNGNTGGAGTTAGTCATCAACACCATCAGAGAGCTGAGGATAAATCATAGCAGGAAGTGTAATCCAAATGGCCTATGTATCTGTTAAAATGACAGAGACTTACCCACTACCTAGACAGTTACCCTAGGCTCCCATGGTCTCTATGGCTTAGTTGGGGGCAGAGGTGCCAGGGTAACATCAGTTTTCTGCTGCCAGGCCTAGGAGACCTGATAGGCTTTCCTGTGAATGAGGAACTTGGGGGACTTAGGCAAAATGGGACAATCAACTCTCCAGTGTCCTGCTTATCCACAGTTTGGGAAGGGGCCTTGTGGAGGGCGAGGCATGGGGCAGTTTTTCCCAGTGGTCAGCATTACCACAATCCAGGTGGCATTGTCTGTGCCCCATAGTCTTCTTTAGTGACTTTAGGGTCACTGCCAGGACAGCAAAAACAAAATCAATAACCACAGAACACAGAAAGCTCACACACTCAAAGNAGACCAGTCAGAAACAAAACGTGGTAGCCACCATTCATTCATACATTTAGCTGAGCCTGACCCATTTCCATCTCAGCTCCCATGTTTGCCACAAACTATGGACACTCCAAAAAACAGACCCATCCACACTCACAAAACATACATACAGACAAAACTTTCCAAATAACCAGAACCAGGCAGAGGGGCAGGCGATGTCTCCCTTTTTGCCCTGGATAGGAGAGTACTGGGTCCCATCAAACCCCTCTATGACCCAGATCAGGATCAAAACAGACCAGAAAATTACAGCGATGTGCCAGGGAAGGCCTCTGTAGATGCTTGCTGCTTTTCTCAGCACAGTAGTTCACTCTGAGTCTGTGAAACTGGAAGCACACCTCAGAGCCTTGGAACATTTCAAGATGTTCATCTCATGAGGCAAAGTACCAGAGTGAAGGTCCAGCTTTAGAATTTCAGTAGATGGTCTGATCTCACTGGGCCTTCAAAAAATGTTAATCCCGCTGGGTGAGAATAAGACCACTACCACAATTTTTGAGCCAAATTTGAAGTAAACTTTATTAAATACTGGCCAGGATGGATACTGGCCAGGTCCATATCCAGGATTCCCAGAGAATGGCTCAAACTACGTTGTCAGAGGCTTATAAAGGCAAAACCCAGAAGGCTACGTACTTCCTTCTTCGTCCAGTTCGGAGCAAGCATACACTCTGACATGCTTCCTGCCTATGTACCTCCTGCCCATGAGTGATCAAGCACACCCTGTGCAGCTGGGGCAACCAAGTTTGTTTACAGAAGCGAAAACACATGGCTTGTTACCTTACAGGAACAGCAGCCCCCAGCGTTCCAGGATGTTATCTGTCCTTGGACAAGTGGGCTTACAAGTTAGATGTATTTTTGTGTTATTGATCTCTTAAGCACAATAATTCAAACTTAAAATGTCACTTTAGCCATCACACTTTATCTTCTCTTTCCATGTCCAGCCCCATGCTGATTTGCTCCATCTTGGACTTTTCCTTTAATACAGGTTACTTGCAGCAATGTATGCTTTGTCTCAATTTAAAATTCCTGGTTAATATAAACATTCATTTNAGCAGCTCTGTCTCTTGGGTGTGTAGATTCTCTAGGGTAGATGACCTCTAAAGCCCTTCCCCAGAACCCATGTTCAAGCATCCTTTGTTAGGATTTGAAGACAAGCCTGAAGATGTCTACAAGTAAGCAGGAAGATTACATACAGCCTGTGGCAGAATGCCAGGTAGGTGGAAAGGTACTCATCTTTTATCTTGCAAATTGAATACAGAAATAACTGCAAGAGAATAGGTAAGACTTCCCACACAGTCACTTTCTTTTAACTAAGGACACTTGTAACCATGACTTCACTGCTGAATTGACATCACACTGGTTCCTCTGACAGACTTTGTCACATAAAGCAGTAGAATGGGCTTCAGCTGGTGTGTGGTGCGGCAGGGGAACAAATCCATCGTCAACGCTGTGCTTGTTTGACCTCCTCAGCTCTACTTCTCTCACAGCCTACCGCAAACCTGTCAGAAAAAGGTTGGTCAGTCTGGAGCCTAAGGAAGAAATGTTGGGGAAAGTGAATTCTAGCAAAAGAAGATAGAGTCAATTATCTCAGTAAATGGCAGACTGGTGAGTCTCGTCTTGTTAATTTATACAAATGATGTTTTCACCACATGAAAACTGCTTAAGATCCTCTGTGAATCAAAAAAGATTGTATTGCTTTCTAGCAATGAAAGCTTTGATATACAGCTCTTGATTTGGCCATAGCTCTTAGTTTTCCCTCCAGGAATTCAAAGCCCTTTTACTTAATAAGGGAACATGGATACACACGAGTCAATTTGATCCAAGAAAGTGCAGAATATTAAAATAGTCATTGAACGCAGTGAAGGTGTAATGAGGGACTTCATAAAAGTATACTTACTTAGGGTCCTAGAACTGTGGCAGGGGTCCCCTAACCCCTGTTTCATATACAGTCCATGGAGCATAGTCATGTCCCTGGTAGGGTTACTGTTTAGGTATTTTGATCTGGTTCATTTCTCTGCCAGTTAAAGAATTAAAAGGCAGGAAAAACCTCAGACACAGCAGGCAGCCACAAACTTTATTACAGCTAAAGACACACACACACACACACACACACACACACACACACACACACACACACACACACACACACACACACACACACGGGGTGGGGGGAGGGAGAGAGAGAGAGCTCCTGCAAAGTACATCAAGAGAAAAGGAAAGACTCCCCAAAGCAGAGAAGGAAGTGAAATCCAATTGAAGGGCCTGGCTTAGGTGGTATAGGGCAGATTCTCCTCCTATGATTTGGGTTATAGGTCAATAGACAAGAAAAGGAAGCTGACCACCCACAGCTCACATGAACATGTTTGGAATGGACCTTGACCACATCTGGCCATCCTGGACCAGTCAGCCAGAAGGGGATCCCTGCTGGTGGGTGAAAAGCCGGGAGAACTTTGTCTCAGGTCAGGAGGATGAGGAAGAAGATCGAGATTTGCCATCTTGCCATCTTTGTTATATGTGTTTCTTTCCCTGTCTGTCTGTCAGGGATCTGTCTCCAAGTCCTTCGCTGGTGTCTAAAGACTTAATGAAACCCAAGTGACAGGAGATGCATGCAGGAGTTGTAAGCCAGAGCTCTGCCCAGCAGATTCAGAATGGTGTCTCTAGGTCAGATTGAAGATTCGTTCACAATCCTTAGCCTGACTAGAACAAAAGGAAAAGATTTCACACCAGCTGAGCCTTTTCCTTTTCTAATATTTAGAAACAAAACAAAATAATGACCTTCTTTGCTGCCAGGCAGTGCAAAGCCTAATCCAGCCCACCTTTCTTGAAAACCCATAATCTGCTTTTCAAGCGGAAGATGAAAGTGCCAGGAATAGACAATGGGTCTGAAACACCGGCTGACTTTTGAATATTCATGACTATTCTAATGCAAATGAATATTTCAAATTGATCTGGTTTTGCCCAGGTGCTGTTGGAAGAGTGTGAAGCTTATAAAATTGCTTCTCTGTTCTTCAGATCCCCTAGAACAACTTTCTCCACTTATTTACAATTCTCTTAGAAGGTTTCCCAGGTGTTCACCTTGGGCTGAAGCTCCGGCCCCTAAAACACAAGGGCTGTGATTCAGCCTAGCCCGCAGGAAAGCCTGACCTCCTTTAATGGGAGCCCAGGTCTGAGAGGCCAGCGAGGCTTATCACAGATCAGATTGCCTTTCCTTTGAGGTAACCTCAAATGAAAGCTCACTGTTCCCTGAAGAACAGGGAGCAGAAGATTCCCGCAGGGTTTAGGAGCACCTGTCCCAGCTCTCTGGCTCAGGAAGTCAGGCCAGCTGGGCTGTTTGGACTTGCCTGACTCTTGTACCTCAGGGCTCTAACCTATAAATAGCCTTGGCCTGTAGCCTGGGGCTTTGCCAGGTGAATAGACTTGGCAAGACATAGGACCCTCTGGGCTGACGGAGATATTAGAGACCTTCAGAGCTTGGTGGTGAGTCTTCAGTCCCTGTGTGTGTTGACGGAGGCTTTCCCTTCTCAGCAGGATTTGTGGTGAGGGTTTTTAGTCAATCCTGGGAAGAGGAGGGGATAGGGATGAGAAAGGAAAGTCACTGTGAAGCCAAGGACCTTTTCAGAGGAAGAGGACAGACAGTGGCCCTGACCCTGGTCAGTAAAAGAAGCTTCCACAGCTTCCACTGTCTCCCAGGAGGTGTGAAGCCCCTTGGGGTCCATTGGAGAGGAAGATGCTGTCTCTAGGCTTTCATTTGCCCAGGATCCTTGTACCATCTGAAGACCACTCCCAAAGGGTCTTGGGCATGGTCTGATTCCATTCTTTGATTACTCCTTGAAATATATTCTTTTTTAAATTTAATTAATTAATTTTTTTACATTCAAACCCCAGCCTCCCCTGCCTCTCCCCCCACCTCCACTGCCTGCCACTCCCCCACCCCCATTCACTCAAAAAGGGATAGAATCCCATGGGCATCAGCAAAGCATGGCATATCAAGCTGACCTAAGACCAAACCCCTCCCCTTGTATTTAGGCTGGGCAAGGGAATCCAGCATGAGGAATAGGTTCCCAAGAGCCAGCCAATGCACCAGGGACAGCCCCTGCTCCCATTGCCAGGAGCCCCACAAACAGACCAAGCTACACAACTGTCACACATATGCAGAGGGTCTCTGTTGGTCCCATGCAGGATCCCTGGTTGTTGATTCAGACTCTGAGTTCCCATAAACCAGGCTGGCTGTTTCTGTGGGTTTTCCTGTGATGTTCCTGACCCCCCTGGCGCCTACAATCCCTCCTCCCTCTCCTCAGCAGGATTCCTTGAGCTCAGCCCAGTGTTTGGCCTACCATGGGTCTCTGAATCTGCCTCCATCAGTCACTGGATGAAAGCTCTCTGATGACAACCAAGGTCATCACCAATCCGATCACAGAGGATGCTCAGGCTACGCATCCACTGTTGCCTGGAGTCTTAGCTAGGGCCATCCATGTGGTCTCCAGGGCAGTTTCTCTTGCATCAGGCTTCTACCTGATCCCATAAAGCCCCGGTTTCCAATCATCTCTCTCAGCATTCTCCCCCTCCACCTATGCCCCAACCCGAAGTTCCCATGCCTACCAGCCCTCAGTCCATCCAGGAGATCTCTATTTCCCCTTCCCAGGGAGATCCATGTGCTCCCCTTGGGCCCTCCTTGCTACCTAGCCTCTCTACGTCTGTGGGTTGTAGCATGGTTATCCTTTACCTTACAGTTAACATCCACTTATGAGTGAGTACATACCATGTTTGTCTTTCTGGGTCTGGGTTACCTCATTCAGGATGATTTTTGCCTTCAAATTTCCTGATGTCATTTTCAACAGCTGAGTGATACTTCATTGTGTAAATGTACCACATTTTCTTTATCCATTCTTCAGTTGAGGGACATCTAGGTTGTTTCTAGGTTCTGGTTATTACAAATAAAGCTGCCATGAACATAGTTGAGCAGGGATCCTGTGGTATGATTGAGCATCCTTTGGGTATATGCCCAAGAGTGGTATCCCTGGGTCTTGAGGTAGATTGATTTTCTGAGAAGCCACCATATTGATTTCCAAAGTGGCTGTACAAGTTTATACTCTCTCCAGCAATGTAAGAGTGTTCCCCTTGCTCTTGAAATGTATTCTTACCTCCTAGGCTTCTCATCTCCAGCAGAACTTCCCCCCTCAGTTACTCTATGGAAAAGACACTCCTCTCTATGCCTGACATGCATTTATTCAATGAGCATTTACCAATGTTCTTAGCACTCAGGTGACTCCGGTCCAGTCTCTGTTCAACACTTCTTGGTCTGTGGATTCAAGCCACCCTCTATCCATAGTCCGTCTCCCTGCTCCATGGTCAGTGTCACTGCCACATCCTGGCAGCCTCTGAAGGAGGTGGGAGGAGTCCGACTGTAGCCTGAACCTCTAGTCAAATTGAGCAGCTCTGACCCTGAATATAAGCACAGAAGCCAGAAACTCATAGCTCTGTGGATATTTGTATACAGAGTGAACTCTATTCATTTGCTTTTAAACCAAGGAGCTTTCTATTTAGTAACTTTTAAAAGACTGTATCATGCAAGGAAAGGATGACTTTGTTTTCCTCATCCATAAAATATTTCCCTATAGGGTATTGGAAGGATTAAATTATGTTTTGCATAGAAAATATGTGGCCCAGTGTGGTGATTTGAATTACTATGGCTCCCATCTAATTTGAATTTTGGTTCTCAGTTGGTGGAACTGTTTGGGAAAGATTAGGAGGTGTGGCCTTTTGGAGGAGGTGTGTCACTGGGGCTAGCTTTGAAGATTCAAACGACTCCTTCTGTGTGTTCTCTGTCTCCAGCTTATACTTTCAGATGTGAGCTCCCAGCTGTCCCTGCTTCCATCATGGATTCTAACACTTGGGAACTTTAAACCCAATTCAATGCTTTATTTCATCAGATGCCTTAGATACTGTGTTTTGTCACAGCAATAGAACAAACAGTAACTAAGACACCCAGAGCCTGGCAATAATAGATCTTTGGTTATGAGTTGGAGTTACTGTTCTTGCTAATGTTGTCCTGTTAAATCAGTGTTTCTCAAACCTAATAACTAGATTATTGGCAGGCTACATAATTTTGGTAGTGAATTAATTTATTTTTTTTAATTATGTGTGCTAAGACAAATACTGGATTTGTGATTTTGTACATATCATTTTTATTTTGTTATTTATTGCTAGATATCAAACCACCTAAACTTAGTGATTTATCGATGGTGATGTGTCATTTCTTTTGGTTTGGATATGAGCTGGGCTCAGCAGTGTGGATCTGCTCTCCTGCACTCGTAGGTCTCAAGCTCTCGAGCTTGGCTGACTGGGACAGCCGGCCTGACTGGGCATTCACATGGCGGCTTAGGAGCGTTCCAAGGAGACAGCTCACTGTGCAGTTGTTTGTCAAGTCTTTGCCTGCAACACACAGTTGCTGTTGGGTTTTGGTTTCTCCTGTCAGAGGGGAGTTTGTTGTCTCATGATTGCTAAGGATGACAGGCAAGGGCAGTACAGAAAAGGGAAGCAAGCAGAGTTCACTGAGAAATAAGAAACAGCTCCCTGTAGCCAGAGGGGAGACTTGAAGATGAGTTACCAAGTAGCTGCTGAAGCAGAGTTTTTATAGCTTGGGAATGAGCCAGTTTGGTCCCATATATAAATTAGGCATCAAACTGGGATGAGTCTGATTGGTTAATTGAATGCATGTGGGAAATTCTGCCTTGTTGATGGGTCATGTGAAAGAGCCTAGTGTTGAAAAATGAAAGCTGGCAGTCAGCTGACATCTTGATGAGTCAGGGCCTTTGGGATTTTAATTCTTTAGCTCATCAAGTGTGCTGGATATTTTTACATAAGTTGTGGTCTTTGTAGAAGAGGAAATGTCAGTTGAGAGAATGCCCTCCTCCGCCCCCCAGATTGGACTGCAGGCAAGTCTATGGTACCTTTCCTTAATTGATGACTCATGTGGGAAGGTCTCCCTGGGCTGGTGGTCCTGAGTGCCGTAAGAAAGCAGGCTGACCAAGTCATAAGGAATGAGCCAATAAGCATCATTCCCTCATGGCCTCTGCTTCAGTTCCTGCCTTGAGTTCCTGCCATGACTTCCCTGGATGATGAACTACAAACTGTAACCTGAATAAAGCCTTTCAACCCATGCTGGTTTNAGTCACGGTGTTTTATCACAGCAATAGAAACCTCGGACACTGAGCCTGTAGAGTCCATTCTAAAACCTCTGTGTTCTCAGTTATGACTGCCAGTTCTGCCTGGATATGGTGATATTTTTGTTTTCCTTAGGACTGTAGCCCTAACTGCTGATAGGATGGGACCTGCCTTGCTTCTGATTTGTATTAATACTCATATCCCATTGGCCAAAGCAAGTCACATGGTCGAGTCAATGGTAGTGGAGGGGGCTGCAGAAGGTGTAACTCCTAGAATCATGGTTACTTAGGGCTACCAATGCATTAAGACAATCTACCTTAATGGTAATTGACTCAGGGCCTCAGAGTTGGCAACGATATAGGGGAAATCAGGGTCTCCTTCTAGGGTTCTTAGTCTCATTAATGAAATATTTATTAAATGGATTCAAATGGAAGCCCAAAGATAATTTTATTAGAGTTTAAAAGAAACCCCTAGGGCAGGCCAGCTGTCAAATCTGAGTGGCTGCCCAGAGGAAGAGAATGGAGGAGAGAAGGGGAAGACCATGCCACTCCAGCTGCTGGCATGGAGGTCCCATGGCAGGGAAAGAGTAAGGAAGAGCAAAATGATGGTGTGGGGCATCCCAAAGTATTAAGGAATGCATGAAATGGAAAGATTCCTTATGCAGTGATTTTCTTCAGAGAGCCAAGTGGAACCCCACAGGCCTCCTATTGCAAGACTCAGAGCTGTACCCACTGCCACCTTCTGAAAAAGTCACAGGCCAGCCTGCATTTGCAGGAAGGATAAAAGCACTAGGTTAAGATGAGACAAACATGAACATATAGGGAAGGAGGGAATCGGTGGTGGTTTTCTCTGCAGACATTCTGTTGTAATATGCTTGTGGACTAAACTAGCATTGACTTACGATGTAAGACACACATGCAGACAGACAGTCACATACACACACACACACACAGTCTCATATACTAGTCAGGAACTTGCTATGTATCCAAGGATGACCTTGAGCTTCTAACCCCTTTGGGGTGCTGAGAAGGAGCAGAGCTGATCATCCATACTAGACAAGTACTACACTGAGTGGCTATATCCCCAGACCTTATTTATTTTAGAGAATTTTTAGGTTCACAGTCATACGGAGAGGAAAATGTAGAGATTTCCCATATCTCCCCGTCCCCACTCATTCATGGGCTTCCCATTATCAACATCTCCACCAGCATGGTAAACATCTTATAGTTCATGAACCTACAATGATTTACACATCATTATCACCCAAAGAATAGATTTTACATCAGGGCTCCTTGTTGGAATTGTGCATTCCATGCATTTGCATAAAGACTGTAGAGTTGCATAATTGTACATAACTGAAACGACACTGTTGGAGTATGGTAAAGGCTAGTTTTATTGCTCTAAGAACTTCTGTGTTTATCNTATGTACTCCTAGCTGCCTTGGAATCTCTGGTGGCCATTGATCTCTGTATTATTTCTAAATTACCTTTTCCATATTGTCATGTAGTTGAAATCACACAGTATGGCACTTTTTCAGATAGCCTTTTGACTTCTGACTTCTTTCACTCACATGTATATATATTTCCTTCATGTCTTCCCTGGCTTGATAGTTTTTAGAGCCTAGTGGTCCCATTGTCTGGATACATGTACCAAAGTGCATCTTGGTTGCTTCCAGGTCTGGGAATTGATGATAATAATTGCTAGAAACATCATTGTTCAGGGTTTGATGGACAAACATTTTCAGCTCCTTTGGATAAATATCAAAAGGAACAGTTGCCAAGTAAAATTTAAAGATATTCAAGCTGAAAAAAAAGTAAATAATATTAAGTAGAGCCATATGAAATTTCTTATTTTACAGATTATGTCCAAATATCAGTGTTTACATGATTCGATCTACTAGTATAGTGATTTTAGAGTGTATAGGAGATTGCAGTGGTGAGCTACAGATAACAGAAGTTTGGGACACACATCTGGATTAAAGTATTGGTGGTGCTGCTTCATGTACAATTCACTTACATCTCAATAAACTCAGTATATATTGAAAATACATCAAAACGGCACCCACAGTCCTAGCCCTGGTCATCCTCACTTACCTACTGTGATCGTGTGGCAGATGGAGAGCTGTGGCTTACTACAGCTGCCCTGCCTGTAGAGAAGGCTGCCCATTGCACAGTGTGGGCTTGGAAAAAGATGAACCACCCGAAGTTGGGGACCCTCTGTGCTGTACATTCCAGCAACTTCCATTGCCCCATGTGTCTCTGTTTTATTAGTATGTAGAAGATTCTTTTCTGAACAGTTTGTTTTGTGGTTTGGAAGAGAATTGGTATGTACTACAACATTTCAGGAGCCTGCTGAATGTATGCATTCATCAAAGCATCCTTGGCCAAGGGACCACAGCTGCTATAGAATGTCTGTGTTTCCTTTTGTTGAGTATATCAGTAGGAATCTTATCAGCTTGGTAAGACATTGAAACCATTCTCTGGCAGAAAATGGTGCAAGAAATTAGAAAATGAATCAAATGAACATTTGTTTATAAGAAGTTTGCCTCTTAGGAGACTATTTCAGAATGACTACTTGACTGTGAATGTAGTTCAAGACAATTCTCAAATTGAGCCTCCTTTGTTGGACTGTGTGTTGAGACAGGGTTTCACGCAACTCATTTGCTAAGGATGACCCTTGAACCTTTGATTTTCCTGTCTTCCCCTTCCAAGTGCTGGTTTTCAGGTATCTGACACCACTCCCTTCTTAGATGGGTTCTTATAGTGAGACAGAACTTTTAGCAATTATGAAAATCAACTGGTGACACTTTGTAGACTTGTTTTTTTCATTTAGTCCCCAACACACACACACACACACACACACACACACACACACACACACACACACACACACAACTCTTTGCTTGTTTGGTTTTTAATCTGGCAGCCCCTGTTTAGTAAAAAGAAAGATTGTGACCAAATTGTGTAATATTGCTTTGTAGATTTCCAGGAAAATATTTCAATGTCATCTGAAAGTTTTAGATTAATAAAAATAATCTTTGGGCTCCTTTAATTTCAACTCTCAGTGACATTTGTAAGAGAATTTTTTTTTTGTTCAAAAACATCATCCAAAAAAGATTTAAATATTTTAACTGGAATGTGTACCATATCTAAAAAGCAAAAAGCCAAACCATTTTCCTGGTAGGATTCCCTGAAGGAATACTTCAAAAGGCCTAAACATATCCAAGGTGGCTTAAATCACATGCTTCCCTCAAGCCTCAATAATGTACTTGTCTCACCTTCTCCAGTCATTTTGATGGCTCATCTGACAGTTAAGTAAAACTTGGTGATAGAGGAGGTTCATTATGATCTGAATTATTTTCTTCAGCTAATCAGTGAGGCCGGAAATAGTACTTCCAAAGCACATTCCACCCTCATAGGTTAGGTCTGTGACCACTCCACTGGCAGATATGTAGCTGTCCCATAAGCAACTTTTAACATAAAATAGGTGTTAAATAGGTGGCCATCTGCTTCCCTCGCTCCATCTGATTTACTCTGGGCTCTTTCTTTGGGGAACATCCCTGAAGATGCTGCCATCTCTGGACAACGATTCTGACACTCTTTTCTCTCCAACAGCATACCAAGAGCATTGCACTGTGTTATGTGCTTAATGATCACCAGTAATACGTTGTGTTTTTATATGTTGGTTTTCTTGTTATTTGGATACCCTGAAATATCAGTGATTTTATTTAAGAATAATCTTTTAGAGAACAGAAATTTCTTTTGGACTCAGCCAATGTGTGTGAGTGCTGGTGCACGGCATGCTTGTGTGCACACTCCTGTGTGACTTTTGGTGTGTGGAATGTTTGTATGTACACTTGTGTGTGCCATAGGTGTCTGTGGTTCCTCAGGAGTTATCTACACTGTTTCAGAAACGGGATCCCACTGGAACCTGGGGCTTGCTGATTAGGCTAGGCTGGCTGGCCAATGAGCCCCAGGGACCTATCTGCCTGCCTACTGCACCAGTGCTGGGATTACAAGTGTGCACCATCACACCCAGTTTTTTACATGAGTCCTGGGGAATCAAACTCAGGTCATACTTGCTTGGAAACCACTTTAGCCTCTGAGCCATCTTCCCAGCCTTTGAGTCCAGCAATTCTCAATTTTCTTCTTCCTTTTTCAATGTCATTTGGTTTTTATTCTTATTGTCAAAAGAGGTTCTCTTGTCTAGACTCAGTAGGCCTCCAACTAATGCTCCCCCTGCTTCAGCTCCTGAATGTAAAGATTATAAGTGTGTACTACCACAGCCAGCTTAATATTTTTCTTACAAGTTATATATAGATGACAGATTTGTTTAAATGATTCCCTGTCAAAATGGCCTATGATTTAATAATTCCTTCATTCAGAGGTTGTCTACACATATTTACTTAATAATCAAAGTGATAGAGTGCAGAGTAATACTAGCATTCCTCAGACTTACACACATGACTAGTTTTTCCCAAGTAGAGATGAAATTATCTGGCAAACAATGGATTTCCTGTGTCGTCAGGTTAATTGCCAAATCTGAAAAACCCAGCAGAGAAAATGATACCTGTGGTTTCTAATCATAATCATACAAGATGGGGTGACCTTGAAAGCTAAATTTTGAGTTATGAAATATAAATAAGTGGTGATATCATGTTTCACAACCAGCAGTTGTTCCATAAGNCTGGGGTTGTCCTTCTGTCCGAGAGGCAGTTAAGTGAAAGAGAAAGTAGCCAGTGTCACTCCAGACGTCACAGCCCAGCTATTTTAACAGCTACAATTTTCTTTTAAGAAAATGTAATTGCTTCTCCAAAAAATGTTGCAAAGTTTTCTTTGCTTGCTGTTGAGAAATGTACAAAGCCGGAAGTGAGAGTACTTGGTAATTTCTCCCTCTCATCCCTGCCTTAGAAGTAACCACTGTAGACTTTAGGATATATGTGTGCATGTGGTTTTAATATACACTTTGCATTTATTATGGGAAGTTATTTTTCATGTCCTGTGCTTGCTTAAAAAGATGAATTATCCTTTCCTTTTTGATTTCTAAGAGCTCTTGTATGTGATATTTAGCTGCATTGGGTTTGTAAGATGAGACTCATGTTGTGAGGAAAAAATAAGTCTTGTGTACACAGGAATAAGAATAAGCCCTCTACCAAGTCCTGCATTGGTGCACGACAAGTACATGCTGCTTAGTAGAGAAGCTTCCATGATGGCACTGAGGAAATGTGGCTTTCCCAGGCTCAATGTGGGATGACACTTCCTCGGCTCAGGTTATTTGGGGCAGTCAGGTCTGGAGCTGAAACCTGTTTCCCAGCAGGCATTGCTTGCAGAGTTGTGCTTTATAAAACTGAATGTGCTCCACCAAGGAGGTGTAGGGTAAAACCCTGTCTTTTGTGCCCAGGACTAAATAGAGGAGAATAGAGCTTCCCTGAGAAGTCTGATTCCAGCAGTGTTAGGTGGTGTTGGGGATGCATGTTCCTTGTGATGTGAGGAAGATGTGGCTTTCCTTCAGAGTTCCTCCTTCCCAAACCACTGACTACAGTCTAACTCTGAGAAAAACTATCTACATCAATCCAGGCTGAAGAACAAATATTTGACCAGTACTTCTCAAAACTGTTGTTGTCATCATCAAAACGAAGAAAAGTTAGAGGAACTGTCACAGCCTGGAAGAGCCTAAAATAACATGACTACTAGATGTCACTGTGGTGTCCCAGATGAAGTCATAGGACACAAAAAGATGAAGTAAAAACAAAGGAAATAAGTTCAAAGTTAGATGAGACAAATACTTCCTGGTAATAATATAAGACATTGTTAATGAAGGATCTGGGTGTGGGGTGTGTAAGAACTCTCTGCCCTACCCCTGCAAGATTTCTTTAAAGTTCTTTGTCATGGCTTTTTTTCTATATCTGTGATAAACTCCATAACCAAAAGCAACCTGGAGACGAAAGGATTCATTCCATCTTATAATTTACAGTCCACCGTGACAAGAAGTCAGGGCTGGAGCTTAAGATAGGAAACTGGAGGCAGAAACTGAAGCAGAGGCCATGGAGGAATGCTGCTTACTGGCTTGCTCCCTGTGGCTTGCTCAACCTGCTCTCTTATACCACCCAGGACGGTGCCTGGGGTGGCACCACTCACACTGAGCTGGGCGCGGCACCACTCACACTGAGCTGGGCGCGGCACCACTCACACTGAGCTGGGCGCGGCATCACTCACACTGAGCTGGGCGCTGCACATCAATCTTCAGTCCTCTTCACAGATGACGCTTGTGTGTGTGTAGTCGACAAATAACTAATCAGAACACTGTTCTAAAATAAGGTGACAGGAAGGAAGGGAGGAAAGAAAGAAGAAAGAAAGAAAGAAAGAAAGAAAGAAAGAAAGAAAGAAAGAAAGAAAGAAAGAAAGAAAGAAAGAAAGAAAGAAAGGCAGGCAAACAGGCAAACACTTGAAGCATTTCCCTAGCAAGCTGTGTGTCTGATTTAGCCTGGTTCTGACAAAAGCATCCCCAGTGCTGACTTTGAAAACAAAATCTGATTTGGAGGTGATTGTCTAAAGAGGCAGAGGCAAGGTTAGTGGCCTTTGTGGTTTATGGCCTGTCCAGGAACAGTGCTGTGTTGGTAGAGACCAGAGGGTGGATCCCATTAAACCATCCAATTCTATAGATGATGAAGCCGGGCTGAGTTTTCCTTCTAAGCCAACCCTCATTCCCCTCCTTCATGCTTCTCCCCAAGCCACTTTGTTTAACGTAGAAGTCCGATGCTTTGATTTTCCTTTGTCCAGACAGCTACCGAGTTGACACATATCCTAGAGAGAGAGAGAGAGAGAGAGAGAGAGAGAGAGAGAGAGAGAGAGAGAGAGAGAGAGGAGAACAGTTACAGTTTGGGTCAAGTTGAGTTAGATCTGGAAACTTTGTGTTCTCTGGGCCTAATGATCTCAGTTTGTTTCAGCTACTAAAATGGCTCTAAAGAGGACTGTCTCTTGGGATGAGATTCTGCACTTAAAATCCATGGGTATGGTGTAGTATATCTATGATCCCCACACTTGAGAGGCTGAGGCAAATGAGTCATGGTTTGAGGCCATCGTGGGCTGCATAGTAAGAACCTGTCTACATAAACACAAGTACAACAAATGATAATAACAAAAACATGGTACTGTCGTGGTCTAACTGGCCCTTAGTGATTGACAGTTTCCTTTCATAAGAACACATTTTTGGGATATTCTAACAGAACAGCAGGATTTCTTCATCCCTAAATAAAGCAGTGAATTACACAGTAGCTATATGTAGGGGGAAGTTTCTCTGTGTCCCATTCGGCCCCTTAGTGGGAATGAATCTCTCTCACCTGTGGTCCACAGCCGCTTATAAAATAATTACACAAAGGCTTATATTAATTACAAACTGTATGGCCTATGGCTTCAGCTTCTTGCTAGCTAGCTCTTTCATCTTAAATTAACCCATTCCTATTAATCTATGTGTCGCCACGTGGCCTTGGCGTTACCGGTCTGCTGGCATCTTGCTGCTCCTTCTGTTGCCAGCTCGAGTCTCTCTTGACCCCCGCCCTTCTTCTCTCTGTATCTCTGCTTGGATTTCCCGCCTGGCTGTAAGCTTTCTTACCATAGGCCAGAACAGCTTTATTTATTATCCAGTGGGAACCACACATATTCACAGCATACAGAAAGACATCCCACAGCAGCTGCGTTCTTCCATGGTTTTTTGTGCCCAGGCTCTCCCCTAGAGTTGGCATTTCTGTAGGCCTTCCTTACAAACTGATCTCCAGAGGGGCCAAAACTAATGGCAGGGGGTGGGGGGGGTAATTTACATGGCAAATTAGATCATGGGATTCAGGAGCTAGTCCCCTCCCATGGGAGCCAGTGAGACAGAGGCTTGAATGTATATTTTTGAATATTTTGAAATATAGTTTTAAGCCTTGGAACATTCAGTTTGGTCTCAGAATATTACTTGAGATGATTGTCTCTTTTCCCCCAAAGCTAATAAAAACGGAGACTCATGTTTTAATGGGGTTTAATAAGGGTGGTATCTGTCTTTTGTTTACATTTTAAAGCAAAGGCAGGACAGGGGAGATAAAGAGTATGAGTGATCTTATAGTCTGCCTTTGGTAGCCAGCTCCTGGCACTCTACCCTATTATAGAGGCAAACAAACAAACAAAAAATGGGAAATACAAACCATTATTACATAGTTGGGCAAAAAGAGTTCTAAAAGGTGATTAGTTAGTAGCTTTCATTGTGGCATTCTTTAAAACATGTACATATTTACATATTCACAGAATAGCTTTCTGCAGCCCTTCTGTTCTCTAGGCTCCTGGCAAACTTGTCTTAGCTGATTATCTCTGAGTCAGAATATGCTATGTGTTGCTACAGTAACAACTATCAGATATTAGCAGTGTCAGACAACAAAATTCTGCTCTTTGCTTACATGTCCAGCATAGGATCAGACTGAGAAGGGATTCTCACCCTCAGAGAGGAAAAGAAAACCCTGTGGCTCTTATACCAACAACTAACACACTAGACCATAAATTATGTCATTTCCACTCAGCTTATTGGCCAAAACAAGCCAGTAAGAGAACGGAAAATTTTCTGGAAACAGACCATCCAAGAACTTGTCTGTTGACACAATAACTTCCTATGGATTCATGCAACAGATACCTGAATATATGCAAGGCACAGCAGCAAGCCCTAGCATATGGAGATGACCAAGTAGGCATGGTTCTTCTGACAGGACGGTGAAAGAGCAATTAAAGTGAAGGAGGATGAATGCTCTGATAAGGAAAGAACATGCTGCTCCTGTGTTAGCAAAATGGGCAGTGTTTGTGCTCATCAGATCGAGCTAGGACTGTGATGATTTGTCCTCACAAAAGGGCCTGGGACAAGCACGGAGTGGGAGGGTGTGGGACAAGCACTGGGAGGAAGGGGTCGGGGACAAGTACTGAGGGGGGGTCTGGGACAAGCACTAGGGGGAGGGGTTGGGACAATCACTGAATGGGGGGTGCTCTCTTTAAGCTTCCTGTCCCCTCCATTTGCATATGTACTCTATTTCTTAAGACAACCATAGCAAAACATCTAGCTAGGTCCCAGGAAGTGGTCATCCTGACTGTGAAGTTATTTGCAGGTCATCAGGGAGTGTATCTTTGTGGACACATTGACTCATGCTCTCAGAATTCACCACCGAATTTGGCACTGGTGTTTCTGATACAGAGTCCAAGCTGGCAGCAGGCTGGGAGCCAGCAGACCTCTGGATTTCACCCTCAGGAGGTCACACCAGGCAGCCAAGAATCCAGGGCCACCTCAACAGGCCTCTGTGGTATTGAGAGTGGAAGCAGCAGGGATTTGGACAAGGAGGTATTGCATGGCTTCCCACTGCTTGCTCCCAGGGTCTCCATAGGAGCTGCCACTAACCTCTTCTGACATGCTCATTCTCAGAGCAGGACATGTGGCCGAGTGTCACAGATCAGTTCCTGCCATCTTGGCACAAATGTGTGAAATTCCCATTTGAGTGACGTGATTATTTTTCCTCTCTAAAAATCATTCAAAATGGTATGCTGGGTTTCAGGCCAGGGCTGTCAGCAGGGCCTGGGAGATGGGCTTCTGAACATGGACTGTGGTGCCAGGCTTTCTGGGTTTGCTTCCCAGCTCTGCAGCCCCCACCTAGGCACCTAGGCCAGTGGCTCTGCCGTCCTGTGCCTGCTTTCTCATTTGTGAAGTGATGACAGTTGTNGTGCCTACGCCAATGGTGGTATGGGTGCCACTGGCTGAAAGCAAAGAGCTCTGAAAGGTGCTTGGTAACAAGTAAGCCAGCAGGGTCACCGCTGTGCCATTGTCAGTCACCACCATTCCTGAAACCCTGCTGAAGTGTTCAGAGCACACCCCTTTGTGTTAGGGCCAGGGAGGACACAGTCAGACAAGCAGCTGTGTTGCATGGTGCTTAAGACAGGAGTTCAGTGAACCTGGACTTCAGGCCTGACTTGGGATTTGTGTCTCGTCCTTTCCTAACTGTATGGTGTTAGGTGAATTACTAAGCTCTCCAGGCTTCATCTATAATGGATGGCCAATGATTCCAGGACTTAGGTGGAGACTCAAGTGTAGACGAAAGTTTGTCCGGTTCCCCCGCCCGGCTCCCACGACGCTTAGACCCAAATAAACACACAGAGGCTTATATCATTTTTAAACTATGGCCCTGGCAGGCTTCTCGCTAGCTAGCT
>LZPO01055201.1:131678-145261 GCA_001675575.1 Neotoma lepida
ACTCCCATTCTCTTGCTCTCTTCTCCCCCCTCCCCTTCTCCTCTCTTGACCTGGTTCAGCCTTGGCCCTTGCAGGTGCCTCTGGCTGTTCTCTCCCTCATATCTACAGTAAGAAACCTTGTCCTCAGCCGTCCTTTGGAGTGATCATGTCCTCATTTTCATTCAGTATAGTAGCCAGCTGTCAGTGCAAAAACAGCTCTCAACTGGAAGGGAGTGAGGGAGTTTAATCTACAGCAAACATGTGAGTGACCATGGCCTGGGAACACAGACTTTAAGTTTCATTTTTATTGTCCTCTTAGAATATACTTTAATCTTAATATCATTATTGTTATTATGAAATTTAGAAAACAATTTTAATGAATTAATTTTAACTGAAAGCTCAGAAGGCTGTATCTAAAGCACAGAAGAAAAATATGGTTTCTTAGATGTCTAACAGGCAAAGTACAGGTAAAATACACGAATAGCTTTTGTTAGAAAAAAAAGAGTATTATTTTTCATTTCGGTTTACAAGGCATCTAAAGCACGATAAAGTTTGATATTTATGACTTTACTTCTTTTGAGCCACCAGTTTATCTTTGTATAAAGTATATTAATCATTTAGCATGTCTTTTATGTGTATGGGTGTTTGCTTGCATGTATGTCTGTGCACTGTGTGCGTGAAGGTGCGGGCAGAGGCCTGGAGAGGGAGTCAGATCCCCTAGAATTGGAGTTACAGGTGGTTGTGAGCCACCATGTGGGTGCTGTGATGTGAACCCAGGTCCTCTGGAAGAACAGCCAGTGCTCTTAACTGCTGAGCCATCTCTCCAGCCCCTATTTTATCTTTTTTTTTAACTAAAAATAATTGTTGTCCTAAAAATGTCATTGTGGTGTAACACATTGAGATTAGACGTAAACTTTAAGATGTCTTTGTAAGCCTTTGAAGTAGGATTTAAAGCAATTAAAAAAATATTTAGAGTTGTCTTTTACATAGTTACAGCTAAGATAGGGATCTTGAGAAATCTGTTTGTTCATTTGTTTGTTTTTAAAGAGGCAGTAGTGGCAAAATCCTTAAAATCCTTTAAATGTTTATATTCTATGCCTCCTCATATGCAAATGAAACACAGCTAAGCAAAGACATGATTTATCCTCTTGATCCTTGGAACAAACAGTTTAGTATCTCAGAGGGCAATTAGCCAATAGGAAAAGTTATATCCTGGTATAAGAGTAATTGCCTCTTAAAATTAATTTATATCCTCAAGCAATAGGGAGTGTACTGTGGAGCCAGAATAGAGACACAAATCAAAGAGAAAATGTTTTGACTAGAACTGTATGGTTATGTCCTTAAAAAAACTGTACAGAATGTAAATTTAAAATCTCACGTTAATTGTCCCAAAGAAAGACCAAGGACCCTATTTCCCCCATCTCTGCTTTACCTCACTGGTCACACGGCTCACGAGTTGAATATATTCTTTGCCCTTTGCTGTTATTTTGCCTCTAATTGGACATGTTAGCTGTTTGTTAGGGCAGCCAGAGTTAGGACTTTTATCTTTTTTTTTTTAAATTGTGTGAATGAATTTATTTATTCTAAACATGGTATATTTGAAAGATAAGGCAAGGATTGAAGGCACTAAAATACTTTTTAAAATATGCTGTCTTCTGAGACTTCAAAGCCAGCCCCCAGTAACATACTTCCTCCAACAAGGCCACACCCTCTGGGCCTACGGGGCCATTTTCATTCGAACTACCTAGGCTGTTTGGGCTGGTAAGAGTCTAGGTGGCCTGCTGCACCTCTGCTTTCTCATGGAAGCCATGGGGCACAGCAGTCTTTTGTTTTGTTTTATGCTATAGTGAAAAAGAGAAAAACAAAAACAAAAGCAAAGTAAAACATACGATCAAGTTTAAGGATGCTAAAATAAGCAACAAAACAGCTTTAGAATTTTAGGGACATTTTTATTTAGTTGGTTTTTTTAGTTCAACTACAAGCCAAATGGAAGCTAGTCCAATTTAACAACTTGAGTCTACATGATCCCTTACTTCAATGCCAGTTTGTACAAGCCAATTGTGTAAAATCATAGGCACAGGGAGACAGACAGTGCATATATACATATTCATGCATAGGATAGTCTCTTCTAAGATAAGATTGTGAATGTTATTCTTTTGGGGTGATTATAACTCCTATAATCTTCACTGTGAAAAGGAAACAACACAAATATCTTTAATAAATAAATGAATACATTTATTCATTTAATAAGGAACCTTGCATTTAGTAGTTTTATATAAAAGCAATTTTGAAAAAGAAATCATATGATTGTATGTTACCCATTACTATTAAATGAAATAAAAATTTAAAGTGTGTGTGTGTGTGTGTGTGTGTGTGTGTGTGTGTGTATGTGTGTATTTAGAGTCTATTTTGGAAGGAAATCCTTATCAAAATCTATGAATGTAACATTAGATTTTACAGCTTAATGGAATCTTTACCTTATAAGTCTAAGGAATGTTGTTTTATATAAACAATTAGCATTTTAAGGTTTTATGAAACCTTAATAGGTTTGAAGATGTTTAGAGCACTCAAATTTATAATGTAATATATATTTTTCAGACCTTTTAATACATAATCACAATACTCAAATTTATAAATCTGCATGCAGGTTTAATTGGGCATGCAAAATAAAAATAATTTTAGCACAAAACAAAAGTGAATTTAATAAAAGTTGAAATGGTCACAACTTGTTAAAATTTTTTGACACAAATAACATATGAGAACAACCAAAAATATATGAAAACAATTACTATAGGCACATATAACATAATTACGTGAAATCTAGGTATGCCCACCTAAAGAAAAACAGGAAAGATCTCTATCTCTTTAAAATGTGAGAAAGGCTTAGTAACACAAAAAGTGAAGTTTATCCTATAGACAAAGGTAATCTCTGTGTGTGTCTGTCTGTCTGTCTCTCGGTCTCTGTGTGTCTATATGTATCTCTCTGTGTCTCTGTCTNTGTGTCTCTCTGTCTCTCTACATCTCTGTCTGTGTATCTTTCTCTGTTTCTGTCTCTCTGTGTCTCTATGTGTCTCTGTCTCTCTCTCTTTCTCTGGGTCACTGTGTGTGTGTGTGTCTCTCTGTGTCTCCATGTGTCTCTGTCTGTCTGTCTCTTTCCCTGTGTGCATGTCTCTGTCTATGTGTCTCTGTCTCTTTCTCTGGGTCACTGTGTGTGTCTCTCTCTTTCTGCATCTGTCTGTCTCTCCGTCTCTTTCCTTGTATGTGTGTTTCTCTCCATGTGTCTCCATCTCTCTCAAGAGCTAGAAAGCTGTGGGGAATGATTTTCCACTGTGTCTCTGGCAGCTTTCTTGGAGGTAAGAGAAGGGCTGGGGACAGATATGTGACTGGTATGGATGGACCTAGAGGATGTCTGTTTTTTGCGTCACTCAAACATTTAGCAGGTCACAGATCAGAAAAAACAGAGGCAGAACTCTAAGGTAACATGTAAGCCATGTTTAACAGGGTAGGTCATGTCACCGAGCAGCAGCCAGGGGACTCAGCAACCGTGCTTCAAGGTGGATCTCAGCGTAATCCCCAGGAAGGCCAGCAGTGGGGGGGGGGCAGAGATATGTTCCATTTTGGTCATCATGGCAGCCTAAGGAGCACCCCTAAANTTTAGGGACCTCACCTTAGACCAAAATGAGATTCATGGCTTAAGGCTGAAAGGAATTTTAGGACTAGTTTGTAATAAAGACATTTTCACGTAAACATGAGAGTTCAAAGAAGAAAAAGTCATTCAAGGAAAGATAGGAGACAGAACCAAGTGTGAGCATAGCTTCCCAAGGGAAAGTGACCTTTACAAATGGGAATTTTTTACTATCTTAAAACAGGCTATGGTCTTTTTCTTTGATATAGAGTTTTCTGATAAGAGATAAGGAACACAGAGGCAAGGTCAGAGGAAGTGTTAATCCTATCAATGGAGAATAAGACCACTACCAGTTTAAAACCAAATTTGAAGCAAGATTTAATTAAATACTTGCCAGATGAATGGACTCTGGCCCAGTCCATACCCAGGTTCCCAGGAAATGGCCCAGAATCAAGTATGGCAAGGACTTAAGAAGGAAAACCCATAATTCATTGCATTTCCCATCAGGTCCAATCAGGGNCAAGCATACATCCTGAAGTACCTCCATCCTGTGAGCCTCCTGCACACATGTGATCAAGCACATCNGGTGCAGATGGGTCACACAAACTTGTTTAGGGGAGTGAAACATGTGACTTGTTATCTTATATAAAAAAATAGCCTCCAGCATTTCAGGAACTGTCTGTCCTCGGGCAAGGGGCTTGCAGATCAGAGGCATTTTTGTTTCATGAGTCTCTTAGGCATAGTAATTAAAACTTAAAATGTAACTTTGGCTCTCACAGAGGATAAGAGCCAGACTTATTTTTAGAATTTATCTTCAGTTTTGATATAAACCCTAAAAATTTTTAAATTAGTTTTTAATATCTCATTTTAACTCACATGCAAGTTTTAGAACTCTTATTATTGGTAATATAATTATAAATCATATTATTTTGTTATAGATCGATTAACATTTTTACATTTTAATTAAAAATAGGCTGCTTATTTGTGATTTTTTAAATTTTAATTAATATCAGATGGTCTAGAATCAATGGGTCCATGAATGTACCTCCCTTTCATCCAGGTGACTCCCTCTGTGGAGAGTAGAGAGCTTAAATGTGGTGACCCTGGCCTGGCAACACAGATTTANGTCTCCCTCAGTACAATGTTCCAACGTGGAAGTGGTTTCATGGAATTTTTGTGGTAACAGAGCAAAGAAAGTTATAAATCAAGGCATTTTTAAAAATACATGGGTGAAATATCAGAGAAATCTATTACAAGATGGGGGAAGTCTTCNCTGGGCCTCAGTTGCTATTTGATAGCATTCTTAGTATTGGTGGAGATAGGGTTTTGTTAAGTTAGTATGTTCCAAAGGGGTTTTTGTTGTTGATGATGTTTTTGTTTTTAACTTGCTTATCAGGATGTTAGTACTAATTCAGAGATGGGCAAGGAAAAGCTCTTGGGAGACTAAAGATAGCCTAAGAGAAATTACAGTTAGATTCTTTGCAACATTCCAAACTTGCCACAGTCATTGAAGTTTTTGTCAGTCCTTATAGACACAGTTTCTCTCTACAGTCAACATGATTGACTTCTTTGAATCCTAGGCAGTGGTTCATGAGGAAGGTCATTGTTTTTTGGTCCCACAGCTAGCATGGCTCCNGATTCACATAGCATTTGAGCTTATCGTATATTGAGTGTGAAATGAATGATATGAATACTGTAGACTGGGCTCAACAGAAGAGGCTGATAGTGCAGACACTCNAGTTGGAGAGCCTGGGTACAGAGCCTAGCTGTAGCTGCATTAAGCAGGTCACCCCTCCAACCTCTTTGTGCTTTAATTCCCTCTTCTGTCACATTGTGATGAAAAATAAGATATTTGCCTCAAAAGATTGTTGTACACATTTGTTCTATAGCACTACCCTCCAAGCCAAACAGTCCACCATCTTTATCAGAGCAGCAGTCCCTACCTATAAGGTACCATCAGGAGCACTCCTTTGGCCTGTTGATGTTTCCTGGAGAGGATGGCGTTTGGGAGGCAGTGGATGCATCCACTCCTCCCACCATTTATATTCAACTTTTGCCTAATTGCCAGTGGCTTGCTTCCTGGTCTAGGCGTCCGGCTGCAGTACAGAGGCTGAAAATGACCAGAGGAAGGGGGCTCCATCTTTGTGACCTTGAGGAAGCCATCATCTGTGCTGGGTGGAGGCTTCTAGTGTGGCTGCTTAGGCTCATGCACATTCATGCCTGTAACCCTTCACCTGTGCTCTCTGTCAGTAAGCCTAATAAACTAAAAACTGATCCACCAAAATGTAGTCAAGCTTTAGGGTCTGAAAGTAACTCAGACTTGCCTTTTATGGTTCCTAATTTTTGTGTTCAATTCTGTAACATCCTCATTACATAAGTTCTGGATTTTGCCATCTTTCAGTTATGTCATAAGAGTCCACACTCTTCTCACCTCCATAACTAACCTGTGCCTAGCTGTAACTGTCTTCGGAGCACCATTCCTATTTTATGTTTCCAACTAGAACCTAAGAAGCCTGGTTCAGGTGATTTCACAGGAAGACAGAGTAAAAGTCTCCCTGTCAATACCACAATAAGTAGATGTTGTTTCATAAAACTAGCTCAGACCAAGGGTATGCTCTGCCAAGTCCCCATATCTATCCCTTTGTGTGTATTTTCATATTTTGGCTTATATAAAAGATTTAATAGAAGAGATATTCAGCATTATGCATGTTGGTGGAGAACAGATTCAGCAAAGTTGAACACTGTAGGGTAAGAACACCCTGCTGCTGAATTGACCCCAAACCCAAGATCAGGAACGAGTAAAAGAATCCCACCAATCCCCAAGCACAAAATCCTACCAATCCCTGAGCATGAAATTNCATCAATCCCTGAGCTTGCCCCAGAGTCTGACCACAGAATCCCACCAATCCCTAAGCTTTCCCCAAGATCAGGCCACAAAAATTCCACTAATCCCAGCCACCCTGGTAAGCCCCCTCCCCCCAAGAAACCATATATAAACCCTGCCCAGCCACCCTCCTGGGTTTTTCTCTCCCAATAAATGTNTTGTGTGAGGTTCGTTGTGTGCTGTGACTTTGTGGTATTTCTTGGCTCCCGACCGCCAGGATACCTTTTGCTTCAGAGCTACTACACTTGCCTTGAGGAAACCTTCCCCAATGGGAACAGAGCTGTAATACTTCCACTGGGGAAGCCTTCCCCTTCAGAGCTATAACACAAACATGTTCAATTATAAGCCCTACCTTTGCCACATAGTCCAGTCCTTACCAAATGGTGCCATGTTGACTTCAGCCCTTCACAAAAATAAGATTTATTGAATNTCCACAGAGTGGGTGAGAAAACCCCTATGAAGTGGCCTCTGACCAGCATGAGTTTGATGAAGGAGGTGATGTTTGACTTGACTTGACATGGCAGAAGGCACCAGCTGAGTGGAGACAGGAGGCANATATGGCTGGAATGCTGGGAGTAGGAAAGAGGAATGCCCACCAAATTGGTCAGGATCTATTAGCCATCTTTGCAGGGATCCCATTCCACAACTGTGAGNAAAGTCCAATGAGTACTCATTAAGACATAAGAAAGGTCAATTTAAGGAGAAGGGNAAAGGAAAGGGACAAAAGACAAACCCAGCAGGTTAGGGTTGCTTTGATAGGAATGTAAATAAAGATGACTCACCTACTTAGAATGTGTGGGGTTCAAAACTACCTGTTGATTTGGAACTTTGAAGATGGATGTTCCAAATGACATCATTGAGTCCCATCATGCATCTCCTCAAGTCACTTCCAATGCCATTTGGTACATATGAATCTATTTGGCTTCAGCATAGGCCATTTCAAGCCAATGACTGAGTTGATCGGGCCTTGCTTTCTGCCCCACAGCCTCTAGGTTTGTCCCAGGTGTGGGAAAGTGCCCAGCTATCTAACAGCTGTTCTATAATCAACAGCAACGACCTGCTCAGGTCCGCACCTGTGCTTGCTAGGTTTTGTCAACTTGGCACAAGCTAGAGTCATCTGGGAAGAGGGAACCTTAAGTGAGGAACTGCCTCCATCAGACTGGCCTGTGGACATGACTGTGGGGGCATTTTCTTGACTGATGATTGGCATGGGAGGGACCAGCTCACTGTGGTGCCACCCCTATGCAGGTGGTTCTGGGCAATAAAAGAAAGGAAACTGAGAAGCCATGAAGAGCAANCCAGTAAGCAACGATCCTCCACGGNCTCTGCATCAATTCCTGCCTTCAGGTGTCTGCCTTGAGTTCCTGCTAGAGCTCCCCCAGAGGATGGACTGTACTGTGAGCCAAATAAACACTTTCCTCCCCAAGTTGTTTTTGGTCAGTGTTTTCGCATAGTAACAGGAAAGCAAAGCTGGACAAAGACCATCCTTTAAAATGTTTTAGGAAAAAAGAAGGAATTGTTTGTTTTACAATAAAAATACTTAGATAACAATTCATTATTTTTGTGAAGAAAGATAAACACCTAAAAACTATACTTGTCTGAAAAGCAGGGACTCAAATAACTACCTCACAAAGTGCTGTGGATTAAGTGAGGTGCAGGAAATCTACCTGTAATGCTAACATAGCCAATATGTCCAACCAGACTATCCAAGAAGTTGTAAAATGTCCCCCCACCACTTCTTGGGTGTCATAAATGGGGGAAGTTGTGGAGTTATTCCAGGACATTACTGGAAGAACCCTTAAACATCTTGTTTGCTCCTTGAGGCAGAAAGCCAGAGAAGGGAGGAGCCTCAGAAATAATTACACATGTAGCTTTCTGGCCTGTCACTCCCTTGTTCTTGCTTCTTTTACTTTTTAGGAGTGGGACTGCTCTTAGCAATCATCAGAGGGAATGAAATACAACAATATTTCAGAAAATCTCTAGAAAACAATGTTATAGTTCCTTTTGTATTGTTTTATTTTCATTTCTGTCATTGTGGTAAAGTATCCTAACCAAAAGCCATTTAGGGTTGATTGTAATTCATAATTCTAGGTTATAGTTGATCATTGCAGAGAAGTCAGGGCCCCAGGAGCTTGAAGAAGTTAGTCACATCACATTCACAGTCAAGATCAGAGAGAAACAAACATACATACTTCTTCTGCTCAGTTTCCTCTGAATACTTTATGTAAGTATTCATCCAGAATTCCTTGCCTAGGGAATGGCACCACCCACAGTGGCCTGGGTCGTCCCACATCAATTAACAATCAAGACACTCTTCTACAGATAACCTGCAGGATAACCTGATCTGGAATCCCTCACCAAGATTCTTGCAGGTAATTCTAGGTGTTAGCAAGTTGACAAACTAATGATCACATAGATGATGTGAGCAGCTTGCACAAGCATCAGAAAACTATTATTACTNTTATTGTTATTGTTATTGTTATTNTTCAAGTGCTCGGCTGCTGTCAGAAACTATTCCAGACTGGGCTGTATGAACTTCGCTTAGCTGAGGGCCATAGCATCATCCTTTGGTGCCTCTGCCTCATTCTTACTTTGGTGTTACAATAAGTACTGTGAGTAGCAAAAGAGTTGGTAGAGCACCTTCTGCCTGTCAGGAACTCTCAGGGAGCCCCTGCTTTGTTTCTATGCAGACACCTATTATGTTGATTGACATGGCTTCTTTATTCTCTAAGTGCCTCCTTAGCTCCGGTAGGGAAGGTGGGCACTGTTCACTGGACTCCAAACTCCCCACTGATTCCCTTCTGGGCTGACTTGGCTAAAGTCCTGAGCTCTGCTTTGCTGAGTCTCAGCCAGTCTTCAGAACAGCTGAGGCCCACTTCTCTGAAGCCCTTTCTGATCACTTTACCGTGTAAACATCTCCCTTGGCTCTCTACTTCTGTACTTGTTTACAGTGACAAAAAATTACCACTTTCCAGTTGTCAACTTTACATTTACGTTTTCAACCAGACTGGAGTCACATTTTATGTCTTGCCCTTCAAATCACACTAACAAAACTGAAAGTGAATGCTCTGACATTTCAAAATCCTAACTCCTGAGGGTTTCAGAGAAAAACCTAAGACTTAACCACAGGCAGAGGCTTTTCCCTCCTCCTCTACCCACTACCAGGCCTGGCTTCCAGAGCCCAGTCCTTTCTGCAGGTGTTTTACATGTTAAACACCCAAGCAAACTTGTGTTTGGAAGAAGAATCCCTGTCTCAGAGGTTGCTCTATTGCTACAAAGAGACACCATG
Source organism: Neotoma lepida (assembly GCA_001675575.1). Lineage (NCBI taxonomy): Eukaryota > Metazoa > Chordata > Mammalia > Rodentia > Cricetidae > Neotoma > Neotoma lepida. The sequence continues at coordinate 141,456 of LZPO01055201.1, forward strand.
ACCAAGGCAGGTCTTAGAAGAGAAAGCTTTTAATAGGGGCCTAGCTTACAGTTGTAAAGAGTTAGTCCATGATCACCATGGCAGGAAGTAGACAGACAGGATTCTGGAGCAGTAGCGGAGAGTTTTATATCCTGGCCCAAAGGCGGAAAGCAGAGAGTAAGAGAGCAAGAGAGCAAGACAGCAGCGAGCGAGCGAGCAAACGAGCGAGAGAAAGAGAGAGAGAGAGAGAGAGAGAGAGAGAGAGAGAGAGAGAGAGAAACCTGGCGTGGGCTTTTGAAACATCCAAGTCCACTCCCAGTGACACACCTCCTCCAACAAGGCCACACAACCTAATTCTTCCCAAACAGTTTGGGGCCAAGTATTCAAATATATGAGCCTATGGGGCCATTTCCTTTCCAACTTACACTCCCTTGGTATCTACAGGTCCCAGCCCAGCCACTGGAAATGTGAGAGTGAGTTGACTTCTATGGTAGTGAGGGATATTATATTCCTCATCACCTATGAATGCTGCTATACTTGGGGGAAATAGTAATAGTGCTCAGCCCTTGGGAGCCAAGCCCCCCATGGGAAGGGCAATTCATTCCTTGCCATAAAGCTGGGAATACAGAAAAGTGCAAAGAAAATAAGAATCATCTTACCACCCAGAAAAGAACATTGTTAATGTTCCTGTGCTTTTCAGTTTTTCCACAGTACACACATGAATAGAGCTTGCCACAGTTGAGAGCATTCTGTATGTTCAATTTGCTGTCCCTCTTTGATATACAATTATAATACAGTCTGCTACTTGTAGGTGAAGGACCCTCACTCAAAAATAANACCAAACTAACAGCCTCTGCTTGAACTAAAAAAAGAATAGGCCTGAGTTTTAAGTTTCAANCTTCCCAGGAATGCTGACAGAGGCTCCAGAAATTGAAACAGTACAAAGTCACAAAGTCAGGATGCCCAGAGAGCCATCTGAAAGCAACTGATTAACCACAGAATGTCCCAACGCTGGAGATAGTCTATAGAAGAGGTCTTGTGACAAAAGAACAGGTCTAGCTTAAGGATCAGATAACTCAGGAACTGTAGATATTCCTAAGAGTAAGTAAAGATAAGCTAGTCAAAAATGAACCCATACTAACCCCCCTCCCCTTTGAGAAATTTTGGGGTTTTTGCCTTTAAAAGTTAAGCTCACAAAGAAAGAGCAATTCTTCTCCCCACCTCGCTGCAACAGGTGCTGTGGACGAGAATTCCCTGCCGGCCTGTACTGCGCCCCTTCAGTAAACCTCGCTTTTGCATTCTGGATTTTTCGAGTCTCTGGTGGTCTCTTTGAGGGTCTTAACCTGGGCACAACAGTAGGTAGTGGTGGGACCATTGCCAGTGGAGCATCAGAAGGTAAGAATATAATAGTATTATCAACAAATTTCTCTGAGGGAATGATGCAGCCTTTGGGAATGCTGCTACTGGTTTTCACAGGCATGCAGGAAACTGGTGTCCCCAGAAAGCGACTCTGAGGTACAGATCTGTGTGTGCTGTGTTGGAGAATGTGTCCTTAGACTTAACATATGCGAAAAGGAAGAAGAGGAAGCAAGGGCAGACAGAGAAAGATACTGAGATGGGCACAGGAAGACCTTGGTCGACTCTTCAACGAGGGTGCCTGTAGTGCCTTAGGTTGCAGTGAAAGGGTTGGACCTCTATATCCCAAGTGGACCATTCATTAGCTTCAGGCTGCTCCTACAAGAATGCATAAATTTTAGCAGGGCCATCCCTAAAGAGGGCTCATAGCTGGTGGTCATCTTGAATCAGCAATCCCTGATACCTATAGCTGGGACAATTTCAGTTTATTCCTGAAGGAAGATCCAGACAGTACATCATAACGCCCACTACAGAAATAATACTATATAATATGACCAAGAATGGTGGATATTGTATATTTACTATTCGGCAACTTTGAGTTAGAAGGCCTTAGACCCCACAACTGTCCAAGAGATGATTAGTGGGTTTTTTGGTTTGGTTTGGTTTTTTGAGACAAAGTTTCCCTGTGTAGCTCTGGCTGTCCTGGAACCCATTCTATAGACCAGGCTGGCCTTGAACTGTGGATCTGTTTGCCTCTACCTCCTGAGTGCTGGGATTAAAGATGTGTATCATCACCGCCCAGCCAAACAGATGATTGTTGATGGTGTTTCCTTTTACCAATGAGCTAAAAGGTCAGATGCCTATAGCTGGTTTTCAGAGGAATCGGGATTTGAACACTAAACAAGTATTTGCTTTATTTGCTCTGGTAAATACTGAAAGAGTGTTATTGATGAGAATTCAGTTATCACACAAACATTTTAGCGCACATTGAAATGAGATGANGGGGTACCACATTTTCTTTTCATCCTCAGGCTAGGTTAGAAGGATGGCTTTTCAGAAGTGACAAAATGATGTGGCCAGACCAGGGAAGTGAGGAACACTGAAATCATGAGAGCACATTTCTAAAAGTGTGCATAAGTNACAATAGGGACAATGAGGAGTTCTTTCCAGCACGCTCAGTTCCTACTGTTGGACTCAAAATACACACACAGCACTTTGACGAGAAACCTGGGGTAGGCTGCCTTTCCCTTTCTGAGTGTGAACTATTATTTCCACACGTGTGAGAAGGTGATGCTGGGGTTCTGTGTGATCTTTTATGATCTGCACTGACTGTTAGCTCTCAGTTTTGAAAAGGTTGTCCAAAACAGCAATAATAAAAATTGACATTGCATTTTTTAATAATATTTTCATAGATTTTAGGGTTTACTTTGATAAGTTGAATTTCCATTGCCATTTACACATAGCAGTTATGATATTCGAAAATAAGCTTATCTAGATTTTTTATACTTTTTAACACAATGTTCCAGAAAAGAGAAAGGCTTTACAAAAATAGAATAGTTCTAATTGTTGTCTTTGCTATCCTAAAGTCTGTAGCTTATTTATCAAGATGAATGCTCTTTCATGGTGGTTGTGTTTATTTATTTATTTAGCCCACTTCAGCATCAACACAAAAATTAAAATTCAGGGACAGTTATTACTGGGGAGTGTTCTCAGCGATGTAATTTGGTTGCTAGGCAACCTGTGGGCGGGTATTAGTGAGAGGAAGGGAGAGTTCCTCAGCCTGCCTTCAATAGCAGTATTGCCTTTCATTGCAAACGTGCTAAATAATAGGGCCCTGCAATTTGCCTCCCTTACCCCGTGCTGCTTACTTCTCTTCTTGAATGGAAAATTAATCTGGTTTAATGCTGGTAACATTCGCAACTGTACTTCCTCTGCCGAGCACTAAAGGAGATGGGGGTGGTTCATTCATTTTGATTGTGCGAGAAATGAAAACTACTGCATCCTAGTGTTTTTTAGTTCTTCTTTACTGTTCCATTTTTCTTCGTCATCTTCTTTTCTTTTTTGGTTGTTGTTGAGAAAATACATCATTTACAACCTCTTTATGTAGGATGGAGACAGAGTAGAAGAGAAGCTAGGTAGAACTTTATTTATAGGGTGCTGTGTGGAGTCCAGTGAGGTCATGGAGTCCTCTCAAGTCTGAGAAGGAGAGGGAAAGACAGAGTGGGTAATAGGCAGTGATTAGGGAACCTAGGTGAAGATCAAAGCCACATTTTCCCCATCACTGTGGCCCAGCATCCTCTGCTGGGCCTGCCCTTCACCTAACAGAGCACCTTGCACAGAGTAGGTGTTCAACAACCACACAGAAGCCAACATTCTGAGGTGCCTGGCCTGGAAACAGAAAGTTTTTCTCAGAACAGCTGCAGACTAGTCATAGTGTTCAGAGCCTACGTCATTTCCTGTCTTAGCAATAT
>LZPO01055201.1:159446-182984 GCA_001675575.1 Neotoma lepida
GATGTAAGATCCAAGGCTGAACTTCCACAGTAGGCAATGGTTTGGGACTTGATTTATGGCCATTTGGCCTTGGGTTGTTTCCATTTGATTTCAGAGCCTGATTAAGCTTCCTGAAAATACCTCCCGGGATTGATAGTACTGGGTTGNACATGTCAGAGCGGAATCATCCAGATGTTCCTGATGTCCCTGTGTTGGCCTCCTCTGATGGCAGTTACCTCTTTAAAGTCCTCAACCAGAGCAGCACTTTGAGAAGAAAACACTGAAGGGCAAAGAAATCATGTGTGAGCCTACTACTGTGTGAAATATGTGAAATAAAAGAGGGATGTAGCCCTGGTTACTGGTGGTAACATCCCAAGGCTAGGGAAGCTGACTTCCCAGAGAATGTTAAACTTTCCTCATCCATCAATTCCTTTATAACCTGTGGGCTCTCAATCTGTTGGGAGTGTTAACCTTAGGATGCTCTAGGTACTCTGCCCTGTTAAGTCTCTTTTCCTAGACATGACCTCAGACCTACAGTCACATTGGGAATTGGAAAGAGCCTGGCATCTGAATTGTGAAATATAATATATGCTGTAATAATTGAGTGGCCAATATACTTTGTAGCCAGGTTCAAATCTTGGTTCTACCACTGATTTAGATGTTCAACCTTGAGTTAATTTACCTTTCTGTGACTCAGTTTCTTCATCTATACATTAAGGATGACAAGAGTGTCTAATGCACAGAGTTGTCATGGGGACTAGATGCATTAATGTATCTAGTATTTAGAACATTAAACACTGTATTTACTTTGCATAATTAATAAAAGAGAATAGTGGGAATCAGAGAATCAGAGATTGGTAGGAGACTACAGCAGGAGAATTGAGAATTTAAGGCCAGCCTGGGCTGCATCATGAGATCCTATCTCAAAAAATCAAGACAAGCCATATTCATAGTAATAATAAATCATGAAATACCCTGTTAAAAAAAATAAAGCCATCCAATAGCATGAGGGCAGCCTGTCAAGCCCCTCTGTGGCCCTAATTGTAAAAAAGAACAGATCAGATCAGTACCTGGAGTGGGTGGTGAGTGTATGGGACACACTATTAAAGTGGGACTTTAAATGCTAAGAAATATAGTGATATTCAAAGAAAATATGAATTTTTTTGAGACAGGGTTTCTCTGTGTAGCCCTGGCTGTCCTGGAACTCGATTTGTAGACAAGGCTGGCCTCAAACTCACTGAGATCTGCCCACCTCTGCCTCCCAAGTGCTGGNATTAAAGGCATGCGCCACCACCACCCAGCAGAAAATAAGAATTTTAATGTCTTCCAGAAAGACAAAAACACAATGGTTAATTTTAGTGGTTATCAAGCTGCTTATGTTACCAAACTTACTCTTGGTAAGGATGTCAAAAACTATCCTGGTGCAAATCAATTACCCACAAGAAGAGCCATCATGGTCCTGGCAAAGATAACCTGGATGGCTGTCAAATAGGACCCCTTATCCAGGTAAAGACAGCCTGGACAGCTATGGAAATGTGTTTAAGCCATGGACACATGGTATAATTCAGACAAAAGGAGAGAAATGAAGCCTGATTTTTTTCTCTTTGTTAAGGTATCCTTTAAATAAAACCCAGAATACTCAAGCTTTGAAGCTTGCAAACAAAATATACCAAGAAGTTTCACATGATACACATTTCCAAACTCAAATCCGAAGCGTGTGTGTGTGTGTGTGTGTGTGTGTGTTCCTATTAGTAGCTATGGTGCATACTGTTCCCAACTCTGTCTTTAAGATTAATATTAAAGTATAAGAAAAATGTGGAGAGTGATCAAAAAGAATAATAATGAGTAGTGGCTTCATGTCAAATCATCCAAGACTTTCAAACACTGCATGCTGTGGATGGGTCTCACATCTTAGCATGGTAACTCTATTAAGTATAATTCCAGTATATTTTTTCTTAACAAATTTGCTGTGAAAAATTTTACGGATTGATTTCCCCTTTCCATTTTTGGGGGCAATATTCTTTTTGTTGTTGTTGTTTTGTTTTGTTTTTGTTTGTTTGTTTGCTTATTTTAGGTCCACAGAATTTTCTTTAGTCTGTGAGGAACTCCTAGATTGAGCATTGGGTCTATACTGTCTAAGGAGTTAAACAGTCCACTAAGCAAGTTGTTTTTTGTTTGTTTGTTTGTTTGTTTTGTCTTGTTTTTTGAGATCTCATTCTAGGAGCAGAGGAAGGGAGTAAAGTCTTGCATGATTGTGTGCTGTTGACAAAGGCATGGCCATGACAAGGACCCCAAAGCCTTAGACCCATGTGAAAATGGCAAAGGCCTTCATGCCGCATGAGGCTCAGGGAAATGGAAAATCTTTCCAAAGGGGTCTCAGTATGGATGCTGATAGTGTGAGCAGGAAAAGTCCACCATAGCTTTTTCCCTGGCCCCATCTGGATATTTACAGCCTAAAGACTGCTCTCCTACAGAGACTGCTCCTACTATATATACACATAGTCCTGGTCCTTGTTTATCTGTGTGTAATAACCCACCCTGTGTCCAGCTGTATGCAATAACCCTGCCTCTCTGTCCAACTATATATAACAAACATGCTGAGCTTCTGGGATACCGCATTTTCTCCGAACCACGCGACTCCAGCCTTTCCTGTGTATGTGTATACATGTCATTTCTTCATTTTCTCCCCACCCCTAATCAGGTCCAAGTCCCTGGAGCCATGCAAAGAACTTGGCAATCTCAGTTTCCTCAACTCTGAAAGAAGTAGTTTCTAAACTGAAATCTAAAGCAGCTGGTGGGCTTAAGCTCTCTCTTCTTTGTCTTTGGTGAGGTGGTGGGGTGGGTATGAGTCTAATTACATATGACTTTTGTCGAAGAGTAAAAGATTCAGAATTTGCTTTTGGTGAAGCTAATGTCCCCAAGATGCTGTCATGGCCAACATTTTCTTCCTAAGACACTTCCTAGGAGGTCAGCTCACTCCTAGGTGAACCTCTTTGGTTGTGTTGCTTCAGTTTTCTGTGGGTATACTGTCCAAACGGTATCCACTGTCCAAATGGTATCCACTGTCCAAACAGTATCCACTGGCTATTTGAAATGAACTAAAATTAGATTTAAATTTTTCTTCTTTAGTCAAGAAGGCAGACCATGAGTCAAACAGCCTGCTAGAACCCATGGCATGAAACAGAGCAAACATAAAATATTCCCATCATCCTGAAAGTTCTCATGGACAAAAGTGTTCTAAGTTCTTGTTTCTGGGTTTTCTTCAGAGAGAATTACTCATTCTTCTAAGACACAAATGTTTATTTTCAAAGCAACTTCACTAAAATACAATTTACTCACCCTAAAATTAACCCATTCGTTTTAATTAATCCAATTAAGTCTACAACTCAAGGATTTCTCATACATTTACCAAGCTTCATCCTCTAGACCACAGAACACAGAAATGATGGAGTGACTGCTTTCTCAATTTTTTTCCAAGGATGATCCGTGGCTAACAAACTCCAGATGCCAAGGGGAGAGGTTAAACATTGTGGTGTACAGATGGCTACCCCAGTGAATTGAAACTTACTTTCTCCCAAACCCCAAGTGAGAAAGACGAATCTTTATGTGGGTGCATCTTAAATGCCATCAAAGGGAGGCATAAGCTGGATTTCCCTAAGTCATATACACATGGCACAACTGCACTGTGTCACCAAAATTGAGTAACTCTTGTGGTCATGTTGCAACGTAGCATAGCATTTCCCCTCCTTTCCTGTAGACAAAAATATCTCTCTAGCAAGAGAAATCTAAGTCCATTAAAACATAGTCAATGTAAAAATGCTTTAGAACATTTGATTATTGCAATACACAGTATTCTCTATAACAGTACATTACTATAAATATGTACATTACATAGTGTGTTACTGTTAGTGTATGTAATTATGTAAAGTAGTATGTGATAGTATTGAACTCTATATAATTATGCAGTATTACTTTTGCATTTTTCAAAATTCAAGTTTTTAATTTATAGTTACACAAAAATATATTATAATATAATTGAAAAGAATATTATGCAGTATTTCATTTGTGCTTTTTATTTCATTTTAGTATTTTAATTTTAGTATTTTTTGGTATCTATTCCTAGTATCTTTAGACTCATTACAGTAGTTCTATTTTGTGGATTCTGTATAATCTGGCCTGTACTTAATGCCATTTCAATGTTTCCAGTGTTTTGACATAAATAATACTACAATNTTAAATTGTACTCATTTTTTCTTTACCCATTTACATATGTATATACATATTTATGTGTGTTTATATACAAGTATTTCTATACCATATTATGTAGGATATAATTCTGTTATATGTCATCATATATAGTTCACTCAACATGAGTTTTATGAATTTATCAGTCATGGTGAAATATGGGGAAGCCTGAATAAACATGTATATTTGCAAAATGAACATAAGATTTGAAGATGGCTATAAGCAAAGAATGCAAAATATATCACTGATAACTTTCATATTGAATATATTTTAAAGTATTTTAATATATTAAAAGATTATTAAAATTAATTTCACCTGCTTTTTAAAAAAATTTTCAGAATATGCNAGTTGGATGATTTAAATTATATATATGCTCATTTCTTTTGACAACACTAATCTAATGTCCTAAATGTATTTCTGATTTTCTATTTAGCTGATTACTTTTTTAATAATTGTGCCAACTTGATAGCTGTGTTTTGTATGACTTTAAGAATTTAAGCTGGGTGTGGTGGGGCATATCTTTGATCTCAGCNCTCAGGAGGCAGAGGCAGATCTCTGAACCTGGCCTACAAAGTGAGTTCTAAGACAAGAGCTGCACACAGAAACCCTGTCTTCAAAAAAAANTTAAAATATTTGAAATTAACATGAACACATCTCTAAGAACAATTGATTCTTATTTCAGATGATTCATATAATCAATTTACAAAATGTTACATATTCTCTTATTGGAATCTGATTACAAAGTGAATTATATTGGATGGTTTTGTGTGTCAACTTGACACAAGCTGGAGTCATCAGAGGAAGGAGCCTCAGCTGAGGAAATGCCTCCTTGAGATCCATCTGTAAGGCATTTTCTCAATTAGTGATCAGTGGGGGAGTGCCCAGCNCATGGTGGGTGATGCCATCCCTGGGCTGCTGGTCCTGGGTTCTATAAGAAGGTGGGCTGAGCAAGTCATGGGAAGCAAGCCAGTAAGCAGCTCCCCTCCATGGCCTCTGCATCAGCTCCTGCCTCTGGGATCCTGCCCTGTTTGAGTTCCTGTCTTGACTTCCTATGAACAGCAATGCTGAAATGTAAGCCAAATAAACTCTTTCCTCCCCAACTTGCTTTTTGGTCATGGTGTTTCCTCACAGCCATAGAAGCCCTAACTAAGACATGAATTAAACATACTTTTCTCTTCTTTATTGATTAATCTTGTTATTTAATATTTTCATACACATATTCAATGTATTCTGATTATTTTCTCCTCATACTGCCCCTTCCCCCTCCAAATTCTATCACCTCCCTCATAACTTAAAAATATGTAGTCGTCTAAATTTAGGCTTTCCAAATGTCTGATTTCTACTTTATTTACTATATATTCTTTCACTTTTCCATCTATGTTTTATGATATTTTAATAATAAGCCCATACTGTCATTAGCTTTATCTCATTTTTTTTTTGATAGGAGGACTTCACATTTTCTGTCATCAGTGCACAGAAATGCCATTGAGTTCTGTGTCTGTCTGTCTCTCATTTGTTTGGTTTTCTGATACAAGGTCTCACACTGTAGTCAAGGTTAGCCTTGAACTCAAGGCTAGACACCTGTCTCAGCCTTCTGAATGTTGGGGTTCTAGATGTAAAACACCATGCCCAGTGAATTTTGTGACTGTCTTCCATCCCCTTGACCATTTCTGAGTTATGTCTAATACTATTGTGGCTTTTTTCTAGCTTCTGGGTATAGATACATTAATTTGATAAAAGAAAATTTAAAATTTTATTCTTTCTTGTGTTTATATGTAATCTTTCTTCTTGAGAACATTGTGATGGAATTTATATGTGGCTTTTGGTGTGAAAGTAGCTATATGTATGTTGCTAATTTCTTTTAATTAATTCCATTGATATTAAGGTTCCATTCCAGGGAGAATCCCGATTGTGCCTGTGCTGGATGGCTTTGCTCCTATCGTGTGCTGCTTGTGAACTGTTGCTTCAGATTTTGCACTTTAATGACAAGTTTACGGCTCAGCAGCTTTACTGTTTTGAAGGAAGCATTCCATACTTTAAAACTATGTCTTGGGGCAATTTAAGTTGTGTAGGAATTGTTTATTCTTTAAAAGTTTTGAAAGAAGGCACCACTAAGCACTGGGATAATATATCTTACCCTATGGTTTTTTATTCGTGACTATGTGTTTTCTGTTACATGCTTGTGCAAAGTCAGAAAAGCATGACNATTAAATCAATTCATCAGACACTTGCAGCTAAGAAAAGTGGTTTTGTTTGTTTGTTTGTTTGTTTGTTTGCAGGCTGGGACTGAACCCAGGACAAGCCCTCTACCTCAGCTGCATCTCCAACCCTGAACGGTGTTTCTTAAAATTTAATAAAATCAATTTGATCTTTTGCTGATTACATTAACTTGCTATTTCTCTTTTTTAATTGTTTAAAACTTTGCCAGTTTTGCCCATTTTGTCAAAACGTACACTACTTTCATGTTGGTTTTCTTTATAAGGTTGCCATTGTATTTTTATTTTCTTACTGTGTTTTGCCTCATTTACTTCCATGCTAGAAATTTTAGGTACAGAATTAATTCATGACATTTCTAATCTCATTTCTTTAGTAGTATGTACTTAGAGAAATTTACTTGCAGAATCTCATGGCATTTATTTTTTGTTACTATAGCTTCCCTCTGAGGGTTAATATAGGACTTTGGCTTTCATTTCCATGAGCTTGACTCTGTAGAACTCTGTTCTCTTTGTTTAATTATAATTGTATTGCTATGTTGTAATGGGAGGATATGGTTTCATAGATTTGATGCTTTTGTTTCTTGCATTTAGAAGAAGTGCAATTTTCTATCTCTATATATGATTAATTTGTGTGACTAAAAGGATCTTTTTTAACCCTTTATTCTCAGTAGATTTCCACATGTCTACTCTTCTGCTTCATTCTTTCGCTGTTCAGATATAAACTTTTTCTCCTAGTTATCTATGGATTNGGCCATGTGTTTCAGTACTGAGATCTGTGAGGGTCTCCTGCTGTTCCCATATCTGCTTGATAGGGATGGCTTCCAGTATTTTGTGACCTACCCATAGGTTCCTATTCTCAGAATTTATTTTAATTCCCTCCTGTTACTTTGATGTCACTGTCTTACAATTCTTACTCATTTCAGCATTTGTACTTTGCAGAGAGCTTCCTCAAATTATGTAGCCAATCCTGCGTAGTCCTTATATCCATCGGCTTTGCTGGAGTCACATGTTGCCACAGGTTGATTGGGGATGATTTGTTGGATTTTCTAGATAAGTTATTCCATCATCTAAATGAAATACCTCTCCAGCAGGCAGCTTTGACAAAGTCCTCTGGTTAGCCTCCCCCCTAACCAGAGTGAAATCACTGCAAACAGTTCTCTCAGTGTCTCCTTCACTTAATGTCAAATGTTCCTTTATTGCTTCCAGAGGAGCTTGAGGTCAGGTGTCCAACAGATGGGACGCAGCTCAGGCCCTACCAGGGCTTTTGTTTGGAGTAGCAGCTGGAGTAAAAGGAAGCTCTGGTTTTAATCTTTTTTTCTCCCATAATCCTTCTGCCCTAACTACACCCTACCATCATCCTGGAGGTGCAAAACTCACATTTCTCTAAAATACAGCCCTTCTCTGGAGGAGTGTAGGTGCAGCGGAGTCTTCTCTGTACTTCCCAGGCCATAGAGCTGTCTTTGGTGGAGCAGGGTGGGGTTAACCCACGCAGGCGCATACTATAGATCTGAATTGGTTCCTCCTCCTATGTCAAGGCATTCTCATCTTCCTGTCTTCTTAATTCTCTCCATGAAATGGAGAAAGCAGCAGGAAGTGTTCCTGAGTGTGTCTGTGTGGGCTAAGGGAGTCTGAGAAGCCTTTGGAATAAACCAGGTGCCAAATAAGAACTCACTGCTTTCCCACTGAGACTCATGGCTACACCAAGATGGTGATGGTGTTTGAATATACAGAAGAATCTCTTTGTAACATGGTCTCAGGAAGAGAAATGGGAGAAGAATGGGGAGATGGACATTCTCCAAGGCTCGGTGCCCTGGTAAAGGAATAGCTAACCAGCTGACTGACTTGGGTCCCAGTGTTCTGGAAATGATTGTGATATATAATATAATATATGATTATACTTACCCATTATGTTGATGTTGTACTTTTGTGGATGGCGTCCTGACCGCTCTCCCCGCTTGAATTTGCCTAGTTGTGATATAGATGGGTTGCATACTTTCAGTTGTGTCTCAGTGTCTCTGTGAACGGAATAAATGTATGCACTGTGCCAGTCTTGTTCTTGCTGTGTTGTTGTCCTTCCCTGTCACTCATAAGGGAGGGAGTGGCTCAGAGAGAGATGGGTGTGCTTTGCTGTCACTATGGACTCTAACTTCCCTTGCCTCACTCTTCTGTCTTCAGTTGACCTTTTCTTTAGTCTAGCTGCTGCCAAAGGCTGAAACAACAAAGGAATCCCACCTCCAGATCTTGGAAACAAGGTCTCTAGGACATAAATCCATAATGTCCAAAGGTCAGAGCAGGCCTATCATAAAATCTCTATGTGCTCCCCTTGGAAGGCCTGTGTGACACCCTGGGTGTAAGGTGACTCTCAGACGCTCTACTCATCCCAGGATTCTTGTATGTCCCACTGAGGCCTAGAATCAGCTGGACTTGCCAGGACAANCAGTAAATAAGCATTTTATCCTCTCCACTGTTCTGTTCTTGCCAGAAGTCAAGCCATTGAGCTAGCTGCACAAGGGAAGCCCTCGCTCTAATACGGGCTTTCATTTTGATACTGGGAACTATCCTGACCGGTGACCCCCATTCCTTACCTGCCTTTCTGGATTGATTAGTGGATTTCCCAAAGACGTTTTCTGTTTGTTAAGCAAGTATCCCTCTTTCTCAATGAGAGCCTCTGCTTCTCTCACTGTTCTGTTTCTTTCTCTTTGGAAGTATCAGCTTAGATTTAGAAGACTAAAATGGTTTTATAGCTGAGTCCTGATGGGCAAGTGGATGTGCAAACAATCCCCAAGCCAACATGTCAAGCAGGATGTATCATTAACAGACTTCAGGGGGACACAGTGCAGTCTGTGTTTATGTCCATGATGAAACATGTATTTTATTATATTAAATGTGGAAATAAGGAGGCTGCTGTTTACAAGATATTACACCTAAAANCATAACCTTTAAGGAAACAGTGAGAAGGAAAGTACATTACATGTAGATGGGGCTTAGATGTCCTGTTGTGCCAGAAATGTCCTGTAGATTATTAGGGGAAATTTATTTATGGATTTAAGTTGCTACTTTTAAAATCAATGTTCATGACATTCTTGAAGGCTTGTGATTGGCTCCATCCTGGGAGCCAGATAGAAAGGCCAGTCACTATATATATTTTTCGAGACAGGGTTTCTCTGTATAGCTCTGGCTGTCATGGATCTCACTTTGTAGACCAGGCTGGCCTCAAACTCACAGAGATCCACCTGCCTCTGCCTCCCATACTNAATGGGAGGATATGGTTTCATAGATTTGATGCTTTTGTTTCTTGCATTTATAAGAAGTGCAATTTTCTATCTCTATATATGATTAATTTGTGTGACTAAAAGGATCTTTTTTAACCCTTTATTCTCAGTAGATTTCCACATGTCTACTCTTCTGCTTCATTCTTTCGCTGTTCAGATATAAACTTTTTCTCCTAGTTATCTATGGATTNGGCCATGTGTTTCAGTACTGAGATCTGTGAGGGTCTCCTGCTGTTCCCATATCTGCTTGATAGGGATGGCTTCCAGTATTTTGTGACCTACCCATAGGTTCCTATTCTCAGAATTTATTTTAATTCCCTCCTGTTACTTTGATGTCACTGTCTTACAATTCTTACTCATTTCAGCATTTGTACTTTGCAGAGAGCTTCCTCAAATTATGTAGCCAATCCTGCGTAGTCCTTATATCCATCGGCTTTGCTGGAGTCACATGTTGCCACAGGTTGATTGGGGATGATTTGTTGGATTTTCTAGATAAGTTATTCCATCATCTAAATGAAATACCTCTCCAGCAGGCAGCTTTGACAAAGTCCTCTGGTTAGCCTCCCCCCTAACCAGAGTGAAATCACTGCAAACAGTTCTCTCAGTGTCTCCTTCACTTAATGTCAAATGTTCCTTTATTGCTTCCAGAGGAGCTTGAGGTCAGGTGTCCAACAGATGGGACGCAGCTCAGGCCCTACCAGGGCTTTTGTTTGGAGTAGCAGCTGGAGTAAAAGGAAGCTCTGGTTTTAATCTTTTTTTCTCCCATAATCCTTCTGCCCTAACTACACCCTACCATCATCCTGGAGGTGCAAAACTCACATTTCTCTAAAATACAGCCCTTCTCTGGAGGAGTGTAGGTGCAGCGGAGTCTTCTCTGTACTTCCCAGGCCATAGAGCTGTCTTTGGTGGAGCAGGGTGGGGTTAACCCACGCAGGCGCATACTATAGATCTGAATTGGTTCCTCCTCCTATGTCAAGGCATTCTCATCTTCCTGTCTTCTTAATTCTCTCCATGAAATGGAGAAAGCAGCAGGAAGTGTTCCTGAGTGTGTCTGTGTGGGCTAAGGGAGTCTGAGAAGCCTTTGGAATAAACCAGGTGCCAAATAAGAACTCACTGCTTTCCCACTGAGACTCATGGCTACACCAAGATGGTGATGGTGTTTGAATATACAGAAGAATCTCTTTGTAACATGGTCTCAGGAAGAGAAATGGGAGAAGAATGGGGAGATGGACATTCTCCAAGGCTCGGTGCCCTGGTAAAGGAATAGCTAACCAGCTGACTGACTTGGGTCCCAGTGTTCTGGAAATGATTGTGATATATAATATAATATATGATTATACTTACCCATTATGTTGATGTTGTACTTTTGTGGATGGCGTCCTGACCGCTCTCCCCGCTTGAATTTGCCTAGTTGTGATATAGATGGGTTGCATACTTTCAGTTGTGTCTCAGTGTCTCTGTGAACGGAATAAATGTATGCACTGTGCCAGTCTTGTTCTTGCTGTGTTGTTGTCCTTCCCTGTCACTCATAAGGGAGGGAGTGGCTCAGAGAGAGATGGGTGTGCTTTGCTGTCACTATGGACTCTAACTTCCCTTGCCTCACTCTTCTGTCTTCAGTTGACCTTTTCTTTAGTCTAGCTGCTGCCAAAGGCTGAAACAACAAAGGAATCCCACCTCCAGATCTTGGAAACAAGGTCTCTAGGACATAAATCCATAATGTCCAAAGGTCAGAGCAGGCCTATCATAAAATCTCTATGTGCTCCCCTTGGAAGGCCTGTGTGACACCCTGGGTGTAAGGTGACTCTCAGACGCTCTACTCATCCCAGGATTCTTGTATGTCCCACTGAGGCCTAGAATCAGCTGGACTTGCCAGGACAANCAGTAAATAAGCATTTTATCCTCTCCACTGTTCTGTTCTTGCCAGAAGTCAAGCCATTGAGCTAGCTGCACAAGGGAAGCCCTCGCTCTAATACGGGCTTTCATTTTGATACTGGGAACTATCCTGACCGGTGACCCCCATTCCTTACCTGCCTTTCTGGATTGATTAGTGGATTTCCCAAAGACGTTTTCTGTTTGTTAAGCAAGTATCCCTCTTTCTCAATGAGAGCCTCTGCTTCTCTCACTGTTCTGTTTCTTTCTCTTTGGAAGTATCAGCTTAGATTTAGAAGACTAAAATGGTTTTATAGCTGAGTCCTGATGGGCAAGTGGATGTGCAAACAATCCCCAAGCCAACATGTCAAGCAGGATGTATCATTAACAGACTTCAGGGGGACACAGTGCAGTCTGTGTTTATGTCCATGATGAAACATGTATTTTATTATATTAAATGTGGAAATAAGGAGGCTGCTGTTTACAAGATATTACACCTAAAANCATAACCTTTAAGGAAACAGTGAGAAGGAAAGTACATTACATGTAGATGGGGCTTAGATGTCCTGTTGTGCCAGAAATGTCCTGTAGATTATTAGGGGAAATTTATTTATGGATTTAAGTTGCTACTTTTAAAATCAATGTTCATGACATTCTTGAAGGCTTGTGATTGGCTCCATCCTGGGAGCCAGATAGAAAGGCCAGTCACTATATATATTTTTCGAGACAGGGTTTCTCTGTATAGCTCTGGCTGTCATGGATCTCACTTTGTAGACCAGGCTGGCCTCAAACTCACAGAGATCCACCTGCCTCTGCCTCCCGTACTATTTTTTATTTTTATTTAAAACATTTTATTACATTTATGTGTATGTGTGTGTGCGTGAATGCATACGCGTGTGTGCCTGTGTGTGTATGTGTGTGTGTGTGTGTGTGTGTGCGCGCGTGTATGTGTGTTGCTTCAGAAGTTGCTTCTCTCCCTTCACCATGTGTGTTCTAGGGGTGGAAATCAATTCTTCAGGCCGCCAGTTCCTTTACCTTCTGAGTTATCTCTCTGCCTCCCTGCCCAGTCATCATTTTTATCCTCATGTGACTAAGGTGGAAAAATAAAATCCCCACGGTTTAAAGGATTTGCTTTACATCAAGCAGTGACTGACTGCCAGCAGAGTGCCTTAGGTCTGGGCTGAGTCACCCAGGCAGAGTGCTTCCTACTGACCTAAAGCAGACCNAGGGCTTGAATTCCCCTAAAAGAGCTGAAGCAGTAGATTGTTGGACTGAAATGTTTACACAGCACTATAGAGAAAAGGTCTTAGGATTGACCTTTGAACTAAGCTACATGCTTAATGGAAAAAAGAGATGTAGTGGAGAGAGTGAGGATCATTTTTATGGCTGAAGTATCAGTGCAGACTAGTAAGGTCTTCGTAGAGAGACGCATGGATAAAGAACGAAGAGCTGGTTCAGTGTGTGCTTCTGTGGAGGCAAGAAGGCGGTTTGATCCTGGAGAATATGAAGGGAAAACAACTTTATTTTGGACGCAATGTAGGTTGAAACCCAAAAGTACCTGTACCAGAGCTGAAGACTGAAGGCAATTGCTTCACATGCTTTCATTGTGTTGCTCTTGCATCGTACCATACTCCTAATCGCTCCTGATTACCACAAACACAGTGTGCACAGAGCATCAAAGAAGTTACTGTATCAGGAAAAAGGCATTTCTAATTGACCAAGTACCTAGGATCTCTGGCTTAATGATAGAGAGAGAAAGGGAACCTAATTTACAAGGCAGAGGAGATAGGCCAGTTAAGTGAACCATCAGAATTCATACTCTGGAAATACATGATGACAGGATATTTGGTTTCAAGACACCAAAACTCCACAGGAGAGAAATATGCATTTGGAAGAAGGCCAACCATTTCATTGCATCACACCAAACAGTAATTCCACTCAAGTAGACTAGGAAGAATAGAATGGGGACTGGGGGCTGCTGGCGGTGCTACAACATCTAATTTGACTTCAATTAGAGAGTCGAAACCTCAGTAATTGAACACCCAGAACCAGCAGGTCAACCCAGAGTCCTTCAGTATGACCTTTGCCTAGGGGCTGGAACTGCCTACCATCCCGGGAGATAATTGCCTTCCCAGTTCTCAAGGTTCTCATGTAAAGGAAATTCCAAAGCTCCATTGGCGATGCATTCCAGTGACTGACGGCAGAGCAGGGAAGGTTTCCCTTCATCCCAATCTAGCTCAAGGTCCATGATTCATATGATAACATATGAATTCAATGATTCTTATGAGCATTTGAGGCTCCCTCCCTGCAGTGCCTGAACAACACAAATAATATAAGGACCATTTGTACAGGACTCTGATGAAGACAGAAACTAAGATGCNCTGTGGCTTGTGCTGTCAGCTTCCCCACTGTGACCTCTGACCCCCATGTAGCAAGCCAGTTCCATCACTTCCTCTAAGCCTAGCTCACACAGGCCGGGCGTCCTTTCTGTTTCTCTATCCCTTGACTGACACCAAATCAGATTATAAAGCTGTAATNTGTGACTCTCAGTCTTCTCATTCTCCCCANGTCCCTCCACTTCCTTCCCTATGTCCCTTCCCAAGTCCCATAGAGGGTAGGGTGCATTGTGTTGAGCCTTGCTACAGCCTTTGTGTGCCGTGATTAAGCTAACCTTTGTGCCTCAGAGGGGCTCCAGGTACCTCTTCCTTCATGAACAAGGCAGAGTTTGGCTTTTTTTTTTCTTGCTAATATGTGTAAGTGAGAGCTGTCTAGGGAAGCTTCATTTTGCCAGGTGATTTGTTCATTTTAACAGCAACTTTCTGGAGATTTCATCCCCTCTTGTGTTGTATATTGTTTGTGTGGGAATTTCTAATTATGGATTTGGGTAGTGTGCCAAGCTGGAGGGGTGATATGTTTGGTCTGGTGGGGCTTTCCTATATCCTACCCTCGAATATAAGTCAGGGTTTTTAATGCCCTATAGTGAGGCCTGAACTGCTCCATTGATTTATTTTTAATGGAATTGTTAATGTATACAGTGTGGACAATAGATAAACTTTCTATTCCAAACTTCTCATGACCTTCCTCCATAGAATCAAATAGTCACTTTCACAAAGTACAGATGGTAGCTACATGAAGGAGTTTATTTGCATGGTAAAAATAAGGAAAAAATAGAAATAAGCATAATGTATAGAGTTTATAGAAACTCAACATATCCAAGGAAGAGGCCTTGGGAAACAAGAGAGGGGTTTATGAGTGTGGAGGGACAATGATAGTCATTAATTAAAATCTACAAACTTAATAACAATCTGTGGTGTGTCAGAGCCTGGGTTGGCACACTTTGAGGGTAACTCCTATGAGATGTCAGATGCTGGCTAACAACACGGAGAAAAAGCCTGAAGTGGAGCTAACTCATATGGGGAAAGGTGTCAGAAATAAATAAATGAGATGTGTTTTAATGAGAGCCTTTGTGGAATTATGTACTCAGTGCTTCAAGGGCCTGGAAAGAGTAATTAATTATTTTTTTGGCNTTAAAATATACTATAAAAGGAAGAAGCATTTATGCTTCTTGAAGGATGCCTACTACTTGTAATGGTGAGAGAAAAAGGAATTCTACACCTAGCAGACACCACAGGCAGAAGGTGACAATACCTGGCTTTCTCACAAAGATAGAGTGCAATTGTTAAGTACATTGAAGCAGGAGATTATACTAGAAAGAAACCTGAATATCCATAAGAAAATGGTTTTCTTGAAGTAAGACTGTTGGAGACTTTGAATTTCCCCACTCTCCCCGGGATCATTCTGTTGGAGTTGGAGAAATAGCTTGATGCTGGAAGGGAACAGGGGCAGGCAGGGTTAGGAGGCAATTGCAGAAGTCAGAGTGAAGGGTGATGACACCGTGAATAGTCCATGCTGGCGGGAATGGGCTTGGGAGACATTTCTAGGCTGATTTTTAATGCCTCAGTGGTTAAATGGAGCAACAGACGCAGGAGGAGGCTACTGATGCTGACTTTTTCAATGAGGCTACCGTGCGGGTTGAACCCTTCTGAATGACACATGGAGTACAGGAAAATAGATCTGTGGAGTTCAGATGTAATATAGTAAAGCTGATGTGTGGCTTAGTCAGGCCCAGAACCTTGGCAGGACTGGGGAACATGGCAACAGTAGAGGGTTTAGCATCAAATGTTCCAGAAGAGTCAACAAAAATAAAAACTAAAAAACAGCATTGAGCCGGGCGGTGGTGGCGCACGCCTTTAATCCCAGCACTCGGGAGGCAGAGGCAGGCGGATCTCTGTGAGTTCGAGGCCAGCCTGGGCTACCAAGTGAGTTCCAGGAAAGGCACAAAGCTACACAGAGAAACCCTGTCACGAAAAACCAAAAAAAAAACAAACAAACAAACAAACAAAAAACAGCATTGAATGTGTTCATTGGGATGTACACCAGGATCTCTGTGAGGACAGTTGCAGTAGAAAAGGGCAGAGAGCAGACACGGCAGCCTGGAAATAGAGAAGGAAGTAAGAATCATAGAACGGGATATTTTCTAGACAGAGAAGTTTTATGTGAGGACAAGGAGAGCAAGAAGAGAGAAAGATGGTTTAAGGACAGGCTTTAGGAAAGACAGTCTACGACATACTAGTATGTGGAAGGACGGTAGCCATGGAGAGAGAAATAGCCTGAACAAAAAGGCAGGAGAGAAGGAGAACCTGCCCCAGGTCAGTGAGATTAGGAGAGAGCAGCCCCCATAGGTGCCTTTGGCCTCTTCAACTCAAGGGTTTACGTCGCCCTGGCATCTCTCATCAGCTGTTGTGGGCCCCATGCTGGCTAGGAGTGAGGTGTGGAGGTGGATGTCTTCTTTTCTTCATAGACTGTCCTTTTATCCATAGTGTCACAGTGCAGGGGACCTATCCCTATTAACTAATAGTGTCAGAGACTTAAAACTATACAGAGTAAATTCAAGTTGGCTATCTAGTGATTCCACCTCAGAGTACAGCCTTGGGGTGCTTCTGACGATGTCATCTCCTCCCTGCTCAGCTTCTGGGTGCCCTTCTCATTGCCTTGAGCAGGGTTCCTTAAACTTTTCCCATTCTTGATCCCTTCACTCCAAAAATTTTTATGCCATCCATGTGTATAGGTATTTAAAATAGGAATACAGATGAAACATTTTCTGACAATAAATCATAAACTTATTTTAAAACAATTCTTAGCCGGGCGGTGGTGGCGCACGCCTTTAATCCCAGCACTTGGGAGGCAGAGGCAGGCGGATCTCTGTGAGTTCTAGGCCAGCCTGGGCTACCATGTGAGTTCCAGGAAAGGCGCTGCCAAAGCTACACAGAGAAACCCTGTCACAAAAAAACAAAACAACAAAAAAAATTCTTAGTATACATAAAATTTTACTATTTATTAAAGCAAAGACAAATTTCAGTCTAATGAGATGGATGTATGTGTAGTGTGTTTTTATTTTTACATAAGGTTTAAATCTGTATATTAGCAGGATGTAGACCATCTTCAATGTTTTCCAGAATTGATTGTACTTTTGATTTTATGATTGTCAGTGCAAAAGATACTGCTTTGAGTAAATATGTAGCACAAAATGGCAGACATATGTATTGGGCCATTTCAGAAATTGCTGGAAATTCCAAGTCTTAATTCCAAGTCAAAATTCATTTAACAATTTTTAAAGAAATGAAGTCAAATCAACAACTTAAATGATTTTAAAAATAAAACATTCTAATTCAACATGATCCAATACACTAATTGATATTTCCATGCCCTGAACTGATGGCAGGAAAGTATTAGAAGTNGTTTTTTGTGATCAAACCACCATTTATCTTAGAGCAGAAAACTTCGTGTCTACACAGCTCATGAGCTGCAGTGTTCCTGGTAGCATCCTTTGGGTTGCACAGGATGTTGCATGAGTGCAAAGTGCACTTCCAGATCCAAGGCTGTGAAGTCNTGTGATGCAACATGGGTGAGTGTTGCCAGACACCTCACATTCATCATGCATTTGACCTTGAATGAAATTTTGATCACATGTTCTAAACCCGTTTATTGTGGCCCAATTTTTGTGACCCCCTACACTCACTCATGTGACCCCCACAGAGACTTGCTACCCATAGAAGAAGCTGGTGCCTTGAGCACAGCTGGAGTACTTTGTTCTGCTCAGGTGTGGGATGGTGTGCATGAGAGGGAAGTGCCCACCACTGGGCTGTGGCCCCTCTTCCGCTGGAGGCACCCGCTCACCTTCTGTGTTGCTTTCTGATACTAGAGTCAAGGATGAGGCTGTTTCCAAAAATCTTGATTTCTTCTTGTTATGTTTGGCATTGGTAAGGACCACTCCTTCAGGGAAGACCACCTTGTACTCCCAGGAAAGTAACAAAAGGCTATGGTCTCCTACAGATCAATCCCATTGTAACAGAGGAGCCTAATCACACTTTGCAAGCAGTTTCTCATTTGAAGCTCACTTTAGATCACGGGAGAGGTGAGCAGAGGTAAGGGCAGGCAGAGTGGATGAACAGACAATGGCGTGGATTTCTTGAGGCAGTTTATTGTCTGTTGAAGAATTCTAGGGCAACTGCTGTGCTAGGGAGCCAGGGGCCAATCAGAAGACCAATAGTGTGGAGAACAAAGATCTGTGCCTGGTAGCAAAGGGTAAACTGTTGTCCAAAAGCACTGGNGACTCCACTAGAGACAAAGTCGTAGTTGTTACATAACTTGGCTACATTGGCTTTTTTTGTTTGTTTGTTTTTTGCTTCAGCTTGGAGTATGCATAGAAAAGGCTATGATCAGATTTATGTAGAGATCTACATTGGCAAAATGGGCACTGGAGGGCAAGGATAAGAAGGGATTAGCATGCCAGTGGGAAAGTAGTTTTCTTTGGCTGCCACTCAGTGGGGTCCCTTGTGCTTTTGGACATTTTCCCTTTCCCCCTGCTCAGGGGAAACAATATAAGAGTGCTGATGGACTGAGAATGGGATGGGGTGGAGGATGTANGGTCATGCTGACTAGCAGGTGGGTTTGGGAGACAGGGGGCGGGGCTTGTGCTGCTTAGTTTTCATTGTCAACTTGACACAACCTAGAATCATTTGGGGAGAGAAAGCTTCAGGTTAGGAATTTCCCACATAAGAGTGGCCTGTGGCTATGTCTGTGAGAGATTATCTGTTTAATGACTGATGTGAGGGCCCAGGCCACTGCAGCACAGTCCCTAGGCAAGTGGATCTGGGCTGTGTAAGAAAGCCAGCAGAGCATAAGCTAGTGAGTGAGCTAGTAAGCAGTGTACCTCCATTGTTTCTGCTTCTAGCTTCTGCCTTGAGTTCCTGTCATGACTTCATACAGTGATGACTCATGACCTGGAAGTGTGAGTTGAACTAAACCTTTTCTTCAAGTGACTTTTGCTCACGGTTTTTATTACGGCAGCAGAGAGCACACTAGTACAGGACTGATGAAATGGCAAAGTTTCTGGCTCTACAGTGGGTCCCTAGCTTCAGGTTTTGGAGATGAAAATGTGTCATTAAAAGCCATGTTAACATGACACAAAGAAATTCAAATTCAGAAGGATTTTCCTAAGCTATTGTTTATCATGCCATTGATGGCGGAATAGGAGAAAACAGGTCTTTCCATAAACCCATAAACCTTACAAAAAATAGATGGACGTGGTGGCTCTATAATCCCAGGACCCAGGAGGATTACCAAGAGTTTGAGACTAGCTGGGATACCTAGTGAGTTCCAGGTCAGCCTGGACTACAGTAAGACATTGTCTCAAAAATATTAATAATAACATTAGCAATAAACACACCAAAATCTTTTTCATTTTGTGATATCTCTAAGAAAATTAACTGAGTAAATAGCAAGTCTTATATTCAGATTTATGGCTTCTCTGGAAAAATAAGATGAAGCTGTCTGCTTAGGCCAGCATTTCTCCATGAAGTGGTAACCAGATGATATCGGCCCTCGCTACAGCTCCCCTCTCCCACACTGGTTGAATGACAGTGTATGCTCACATGGCATCCTCAGAGACAGGAGATCATTGAGATGTTTCTTGTGTCAAGAACCTATCAAAATTAGAAAACCATAGATGAATCAGGCAGGATGCTCCTCTATATTTTATAAGCAAATTATATCAATGTTGAAAACTATAAATTCTAGAACTCTATGAAGCAAATCCACTAGGGATCTCTCATTACTCATAGGCCACACAGGTATTTGTGTTTGCAATGACCAATGACTCCTGTAATAAAATAATGACATAAAGCACTGAAGTATACAAGACAGAATTTAAAAAATAGTGTGATAAACAACAGTTATCTTTGAGGTATTGTATTAGTCTACCTATCATATTGTTACTTTTTTAATAGAATAATTTTATTGAATCCCCAGTAATTAATAGATTACCTCAAAGTGCTACCTAATTCAATAGCCGCTGAGATTTAATGAATTCACGACGTGGTTTCCCCTGACTGGGAAGCATTGATGCAATTCTCTGAGTGCATAGTTTCTTGGCAGCCACATGTACTTGTAGAAGACAGATCCAAGGAAAGTGGTTGAAGGTCCTTTAGTGCCAAAGGAGAGTAAGAATACGGAAATGAGAACTTTTGGCAGCTCTAACTTGTATATAAGTGCCCAGAAAGAAAGGGTCATTACAGATTTCTTGTTGTTAACGATGATGCTAAAATACACACAATGTAAGTTTCAGGGTCATAACAGATGAAAATGAAAAGCATGGATTGATTCAGGAAGCAAATGGGCACCTTGTATGGACCAGTACTCTGATGTAATCTGCTGCTTCCTTAAAGCATTTCATATTTTCTGTTCCAGTTAGCTCTCACATTAAGCATGTGGGGAACAGTAAAATATGAAGGCCCTGAAAATGAACTGCATCTTTAGAGAAACACAGAAAATAAGATGAGAGTGGAACTTGGGAAGCCACAGTTGTCATAATACATTGAAGAGAAAATAATGTGGAGTCCAAGTGCTCAGTGAGTCAGAAAAATCTGGAGTTGTAATATTAGAGCCTGTGAACTGGAAACCAGATCCGAATTCATAACCTACAAGGGTGTAAGTGACAGCGAGATGTCTGTAAACAGCATCAGGGTTATCTGGGGAGACTGAAAGTTTATTATGTACCAGGGACCCTGAATAGCTCAGGGCCTAGGTATCAAATTAATAATGCAAACAAATGGAAGACAGTTTAGACCAGAATGACAATTAAAAGCTGAGGTGATTGAAATGTGAAGGCCTAAGAGAGACAAAGTTGTGAATTGCCAGCATGCTAGAATGAGATTGTAAAGGTATTTGATGACTTTAAACAGGAACAAATTGCTTCTCAGAATTCAACCATTACTGTATGAATGCTGTAAACTAGAGTTATCCAGAAGAGCAAATTTACCAATGGCATGAGCATATTTTATTGCTTGCTCTGAAAATCAGTCGAAAGGAAATGCTAACAGTATTTGTTGAATGACTATATTTTGGATCCTTTTCTAACTCTAACTTCTATGAATTTTACAATGCTGTGAAACACTTCAGCAAGGATTTTGGTATAATATTTACAATTTCCTTAATAACATTGGTCATGGAAGAGGAGCGCTGGGAAGCACTCACTTAGTAACTTCAGAGGCACAGGCAGGAAGGAGGAGAAATAATTGCTTACTGCACCGTTTGTGATAAAGTAAAAAGTCTTAGTTGAGCTTGAGAAACATGCAGGGAGCCAAGAATTGCATGTCACAGGAACATGCCTCTTCCTGTCACCATATAAAGGTACCTACCATTTGGCTGTTTGTGAACAAGTTCCTCTCTAACACGTGTGAGCAGTGGCTTGTGGGAGACAAGCACTGAGGTCAGGATATATCCAAACTTGGCACAGACTTCTGCCATCATTAGTTACAGCTCTGCCAAGATGCTTTGGGGAACATTTTAATTTAAATGCCAAGTTTATTTCAACGAAATCTCCCTAATAGGATCTGTTGGGAATCTAGAATGAAATACATAGGTGCTCATTCTGGAAGGCATTAGGAAGGTGAATTAGATGGTAGATTCATAAACTACAACAACAAAGAGAACCCATTCTGGGTGTTTGAGCCTCAGTGTGCACCTACTCAGCTCAGAGNACTCAAGGGAAGAGCTGAGGAAACTTTGTTGGTCCCAGAGTTTTGTTATTGACATGTAAAATGCAGAGAATTAGAGTCTACTACAGAAGGGGCAGGACCTTCCAGGTGATTGTTGAAAACATCAGTAAGACAGACCCCTGAATGCTGCCCGCTCTCTCACTACATACAGGCGATTATGACTGCAAATCTGATAAAGCAAATGAGAAAGTGAACTATTTGGAAGGATTTTCCTGCAAAACTGTTACAAGACAAAAAGATTTTAAAGCTAAACTAGGAAAAGAGTTAGCATGGAGGGATGGGGCTGAAAAACAATTCAAAGGTTGTCTATCCACAGACAACATGTGAGTGTATTAAATGGGTTGTCCAGTGGGTTACAAAAGCATGCCAGAGGATTAGAAGAATTAAGACACCCCAAGAATAACAGGGAAGGATTTTGATGTTGCTTCTGGGGCAATGGTGGATATGTTTATGAATGTGAAGCTTATTTCCTCAGAGGCCTCTTGGCAATTTGCTACTACACCATGCTAATGAAGGCAAGGTCTCTAAGTTCAGTCCCAGTGGGCTCTCAATTTCTCCTGTGCCCGGNGAAAGGAAAAGGACACAGACAGTGAGAGAAAAACTGGGGTGCCAGAGCCAGGCATGAGGCTGACCCTCAGGATGCCTGGGATGGAGAGGTAGGTGGAGCCTCTGGTACCACACAGTGCAGTGGTCCTGCCACTCTGCTAGTGCTTCTGTCAGGCTACATAGTGGTCCTGCCCCCTTCCTTGGCTCCAGGAATGGAGGTTAGGGAAAGTATTTGCATGTGGGAACGGCACGTTCATCACTGATTTTTGATTCTGTCCCAAAAGATGTGCCTGATTTGGATGGTACCCAGGAGGGGCTGGACAAGCAAGCATCCTTGGAGGCAGGATTAGGAAGGACAAGGACAGGAGAGACTACAGTGATAGACCAATCCCCCTGGGACAACCCAGAGGCACCGAATAAACTCTGCTGATGTCTGCTGTCTCTCAATGCCTGCCAGCGATCCCACCCCAACCCCAGATCCTGGCAACCAGTCATGTCCATTGAGTTTAGCGGTCCAAGGGCGCGCAAGGGGATTGTTTCTGCATATAAAATGGGTCTGCTCTACCGAGGAAGGCCAGAGGGAGCTGGGTGGGAAGGGACTGGGTTCGGAGTGCGGGGTTGAGGCTGGACAGGAGGTGCAGCGGCCAAGCCCACGGCCCCAGGACCTTCAGTCCGCCGGCGACCCGCGTGCACGCTGTGCCCTCGGGATGGGGATAGCTTCGGATGACTGACAGTTGGCGGTGGGGTCCGACCTGCTCCCGCTGCCCCGGCCTGGGAGACCACGATCCTAACGGCCGCGACCCGAGCCCGGACGGGTCCCCGCGGCCTGTAGGGGGCGGCGCGAAGCTCGGGAGGCGATGGCCGCGGGTAGGTCGCGGTGGGCCCGGGGCCGTCACAAGCCGCCCTGGGCCTCGGCTGAGCCCTGAGGGGACTGACGGGCCTGGGCGGAGCCGGGAGCCCCGCGCGACGCGCCTCCGCGTGTCGCCAGCGCTTCGGGCGCCGTGGAGCGAGCCCGCGCGGGAGCCGGGCCTGAGGGGACGCGGCGCTCGTCGGTGAGCGCGGGGCCGGAGGGGACGCGGCGCGCGGCGGTGGGCGCCGGCGCGCGCGCGTTATTTTTGGCGCCCGCAGCGGCGCGTGTGCCGGGGCGTGTTTTCCTTCCCCAGGTGCCGGCAGCCGGGGCGCCGCCGCCCGAGCTGACTCTTCTCTCCCTTCTCTCTCTCTCTCTCCCCGACCCCAGCAGGACCCCAGAGGTAATTCCGCAGGCACGACGTTCGCCGTGCGGGAGGCGAGCTC
>LZPO01055201.1:183019-202127 GCA_001675575.1 Neotoma lepida
AAGCGGAAGAAGCGGCCGAGGCGGCGGCGAGGAGGAGGGGCCGCGCGAGGCGGCCCGAGGCGGCGGCGGGGACGCAGGGACGCGGCTTTGTGCAGGCGGGTCGTGGGGCGCCCATGGCGGAGTGTGGCCGGGGCGCCGCTGGCGAGGCCCTGCCCACCTCCCCGGGCCCGGCCCTCGGCGCCAAGGGCGCCCTGAAAGCCGGAGCGGGGGAAGGCGGCGGGGGAGGTCGCCTCGGCCACGGGCGGGCGCGCTATGACAGCGGCGGGGTTTCCAACGGAGACTGCAGCCTCGGCGTGTCCGGCGACGAAGCCCGGGCCAGCCCTGCCAGGGGACCTCGAGGCGTGGCGCTCGCTCGGACCCCTAGCCCGGCCGCCGGTCCTGTCCCCAAGGACAGCAAGCCGGGCGGCCTGCCCCGCCGGAGCAGCATCATCAAGGTAGGTAGGAGACCCGCGCGCGTCCTTGGGCTCGGTTTCCCCGCCCCGGGGAAGCGGTGGCGGAAGGAGGCGATGCAGAGTGAGCCCGCTGCGAAGGGGAAGCCAAGGTGTTTGGGGTTTGGCAGTGCTGGAGCAGGGATTGGAAGCCGATGGCATTGGGAAAGAATGGAGAGGTGATCCGGAGTGTGCATGAGAGCTGTGCTCTGACATCTCCAGAACAACTTGGGGCTGTCACCTCTCTCTGGATTGACTTGGAATTAAATGGGCCTTGTACCTGCCTGATAGGGACGTGCTTTCAACAGCAGCTTAGCCTGGTAGCACACTCCTGTAAGGTTGTTACTGTGTTTTAAAGACAGGGATCATGTGAAAATATTTTCTTAAAACCCTAGACGATGAACATATATTATTTCTTAGGTTTCTTCTACTCGACATTGTAATTAGTTGCCCCTAGCAAGCGATCCTATTTGGAGGATGTAAAATATCCCCTCCTTCAATTACTCGGAGAAAGGGAACATAAACGCAGATTTCCTCTTTCTTAGGCTCAAAAGCTCTCTGGGAGATTACAGTTCCTGCACAATTTAATTCCAAGCTGCCATAGGCAGGCCTCTAGAACAGCAAGTTCCTTTGGAATGGTTTTGCTGGGGTTTTTTGGTCTGGTTTTTGTTGTTGTTTGTTTTTTTCATGGCGCTATTTAGAAAGCCACCAATTGTGTGAATTTTAAATTTCAAGAAGTGACATTAAGAGTTTGTAGTGGTTTCCTTCAAATATTACAGTTTAGTTTGCAACATAAAAATATTTCTTGTGACGTGAAGTAGAAAAAGAAAGTTGATAAACTAAGTAAAGTAGAGCTTTGGGCCACATTAACCCATTTGGCTTGATTAAATTTGGAGCAAATATGGACTGTTGCTTTTGGAAAATGAAGGGGATTTTAGGACAGGGCAGTGAGTAGCAGAGCACATTAGCAGTGCCCATCCTTCTTGTGGCTGGTGACCCTTAGGAGAGAGGTCAGAATGTGCCAGGGGCACAGTCAGAAGTCCTCGAGGACTGTGAAAGTCTCTGTGTTAGCAACCTCTGCATCCATCCAGTGAAATAGACCACTTACTGCTGTCAGAGGCGGTTGTGAAACTGCATTCAGCCTTGTCATCTGCTCAGTTTCTGTGGGAGGCACAGCGGAGGGCACGGGCACGGCCTTCCTGCAGCTGACTTTTAAACCAAGGAAAGTAGTGTCTTTTTGTTGCCTGTGTAGCTTTTAGTGATGTCTTCTCTTCTAGTATGTAGTTGGTTTTCAAGTGTATATGATTATTGATCCTATTTGCAGAGCTATGTGATACTTCTATTTTTATTGGTTAACAAATATTTGTGGTGATTTTGCATTGTGATATTAATAAAATTTTATGTGAAAATTTCAGAGAAAATATCGACTTACTTAATTTTAACAACCTTTTCCTGCCAAGGGTCTTGAGGGCTTGTTTTCACATTTAAAAGGCTAGAATTTATTAGTATCCACATTGAGATTCACAGGGAAACCTGATGGATAGGAGCGATGTTGTTCTGTTTTGTTGTTGTGGAAGCCAAGACAGAGGGATGACTTGCCTATTTGTGACATAAACTTGAGATTAAAGTCCTTGGTACTGTTTCTCCATTGAAGGCTATAGAAACACAAGGAAAGGATGAATCGTTAAGAAATTACTAGTTGGGAAATGGTAATACTACTTATATTGAATTCTGAGTTTCGAAGTTATGTTTTCATTTTTCTTCATTTTAATGAAGCCAGTTAGCTCTTTATTCACCACCACGCCCCTAGATACACAGTGCCAGGATCATAGTAGGTGCTAGAGGAATGATAAGGAAGTTTGTGTTTTCTTTAAGTTCTGTGGTTTTGGATTTACCAATCATATCTTAGTATCTTGTACCGACATATACCGATACATATAGTATCTTGTACTTGACACATTCCCCTACTGGTCTTTATTTTCAACTTATTTTTTTCTTAACCATTATTGAAAATGATGGAAGTAGTGTTAAAAGTTGATTGTTATAGGAGAATGTTTTGTCTGGTCACACCAAGCCCCACGGACCTACAGATGCTTATAAAATAATTACTCAGAGGCTTATATTAATTACAACTGTTTGGCCATTAGCTCAGGCTTATTGCTGACTAGCTCTTACACTTAAACTTAGCCCATTTTTCTTAATCTGTATGTTGCCACATGTTCCGTGGCTTTACCTGTGTCCCATTACATGTTGTGTCTTGGGCAGTTGGCTGGCATCTCTTTACTTAGCCTTTTTTTTCCACTTTTTTTTGTCTGTTTATTCCACCTATATTTTTTGTCTCACTACTGGCCAATCAGCATTTTATTTATCAACCAATCAGAGCAACATATTTACAGTGTACAGAAAGACATCCCCGTTAGATTGTACCTGCGGTATAGGAAGAAAGGCTACTCTAGATAGGTAAGTAGTTACGTTTCTCCATGAACTGGTTTCTTGGAGCATCAAGATTTTAGGAATTTAGTGTTGCNTTTTCTAAAGACACATACAGCCTAAAGATAATGTCTTAATAGAATAAAGAAGTCTCTTAATTTAATATCAAATTCCATAAAACAATGAGTACTGTAAGGTACCTTTGCCACAGGAATGGCAGAAATTGTATTTCACTTTTGTTAAGAAATAATACAAGTGCTTAAGCTTAAGCAGAGCTCAGGGGAAAGGCTGTAAGAGGTCTGTCCTTGTGCTGGGCAGTGGTGGCACACGCCTTTAATCCCAGCACTTGGGAGGCAGAGGCAGGCGGATCTCTGTGAGTTNGAGGCCAGCCTGGGCTACCGAGTGAGTTCCAGGAAAGGCGCAAATCTACACAGAGAAACCCTGTCTCGAAAAACCAAAAAAAAAAAGAGGTCTGTCCTTGCTTTCTTGTGCTCTTTCTAAAGGGCTTTAAGGAGTAAATGTGGTCAGGTGGTCTGTGAGGGGAGGGGAACAGATGATGAAGCCGCGGTGCTGGAGACAGTAGCAGGTCAGTGACTGGCTGAGGGGNAGAGGCTAGTATATGTGGCTTGTGTCGGCTGCTGGCAGCCTCATGCTTCTTTCCTGTCTTCTACTTGTCAGGCTTCACATCCTGTTAGGTCGGGGTCATTAAGTCCGAGTGAGGGATACATGTGCCAAGTGCTGGGTAAAGGAAGGCTCAACACTGCCATGATTGACATGTTCAAAAACACATTGTCAGTTGACCAGAAGTCCACTTCTTATTTAACAGAATTTCTTTGGTGTTTCATCTGTTTCATAAATAGCAACGAGTAAGAAATTGTTGTAAAACATTTTTTTCCTCCCAAAATAGACACACAGTTCTGTACTAAAAGAGCTCCTCAGTTATGGTAGCAACNTTTGATGGAAATCCGGAGGGAGTCTTATGAAATCTTTTACAGATACTTTGAGATGATTGGAAGTCGTGGAAAACAATGGCAGATATTGCTAGCNTTCTTTAACCTACTGAAAATAACAGTATGTTCTTGAGGTTATCTGTAGAGTCACATCACTGGAGTTTTAGGGATGAAGTTGTATCTGTCATCTTTAGTAATCTAGTAAATGAAAAACACCACTTTCATTTTCTCTTTCCATAATTCACTTGGTCACACTACTCAATANAATCTACTTTATTTCCAAATAGATAATTTGGTTAATTGTTCAGATGGCCACTTATTTTTTTAAGTATGTAGCTTATTCATTAATTAAGATATAAAATAGTATTTGGGGCCTTAGATTTATTTTAGAAATCAATGTATCAAAATGACTATATTAATTTTGGTGGTTTGTTTTAATCAGAATTAATTAAGTACTTTGCATTCAAAAGAGAGCTATGATTGCAGTCGCACTGGGTATCAATTTTGTGAGCTATGGCAAATTCATGGAGTCTCCTAGTCATTACAGTAGTCAAGCTACCGAGCAGTTTGGCCAACTGTCTTCACTCGACCTTCAGATCTCTTTGTAATCTTCCCTTCTCCACATTCTTCAAGTGTGGCAGCTATTGATGCTGCCCTTTCGACACTGAGGATATGCAGCATTGCATTACTTGGTGTACAGATGAAGTAACAGTAACCGCTGCTTACTGAACTCTCCTGTGAGCAGGACATGTGACAAGTGTGGTGCTTTCTCTGACTCTGACATGGTCCCATATCACCCACAGAGGGTGGAGGAAGGCAGCGTTTAGAGAGGCTGACAATGTGTCTTAGGTGTCTGTCTCTTGACTGTGGCCGTGTTCTTTTTCTTTAAATTACTCTGTCCATTTACATGTTTTGTGTAAGCAAGGGAGCCTTGCTGGTCTGGGATACCAGATTTGTTTTTCTCTTCTAAATGTACAGGGTGTTTGAGGGGGAAAGACTCTCTCTCTCCTGCAGAAGTAGTTGATAGATAACATAGCCAGGCAGCTGCTCCATCACCTGTCATAACTACTTGGCCAGGCCTTCAGCTTAACAGTGACTCTGTTTTTCTTAATATAGCTATCATATATTGTTGAGTAGAAAAAAAATAATCTTACAATCTTTATAGCAATGTATATATTCCTGTGCCTTGATGCTGAGCTCCCAAGCAC
Organism: Neotoma lepida; assembly: GCA_001675575.1. Taxonomy (NCBI): domain Eukaryota; kingdom Metazoa; phylum Chordata; class Mammalia; order Rodentia; family Cricetidae; genus Neotoma; species Neotoma lepida. Next base: position 188,036 of record LZPO01055201.1, read on the forward strand.
GAAGAACACCAGACTTTTTAATGCCTGTTANACATATTCAAGCAAAACAATAAAAACCTGAGCATCATACGGGGCGTGGCTCAGTTAAGTGGGCTCCTTATACCTCTACCTGAGCATCATACGGGGCATGGCTCAGTTAAGTGGGCTCTTTATACCCACCTGAGCGTCATACTGGGNGTGGCTCAGTTAAGTGGGCTCCTTATAGGCTGAAGCTGGCATGGGCCAGTTCTGNACTGATAACATGCAGTGCTCAGTAACTGTTTTTGAATTGGAACTTAATATCAGTATTCAACTTTAGTCTCTTGCCTTTCTTTTCCCTTCCCTTTCTCACACAAGGAGAAACAAAGGCCACTGCTTGCTAGGCATTTAAGAACTGGATCACAAAGTGAATTGTCTGAATAGACAGGCAGATCCTAATAGACCCTTTCAATCAGAAGATCTCACGGCCAATCAGCAGTTTGCACTTTACTAATGCATTTAGACCCAATAACTGTTGAAAGGCCAAAGCCTGGCTGACTGCTCAGTCTAAAGAGCTTTCCCCAAAGTAATGAGAGTGCGTTGTTTTTATACACTAAAATTTCTTGCCCACCCTTTGCTTTTCCTTCTTTTAATCCTTCTATATGATTTGCATTTTAAATCAAATCCATAAAGACAGCTTATGGGAAATTATTTTATTAGTTGATTGTATCATTCATCTAAGTTTTCTTGGAACATTCTCTTCCCAAATCATTTTGCTTCCTTTTATAGTGGTGTGTGCTTTGTAAGGGGTTTAAATTATACTGTTTGTTTTAAGGCTTAAGTTATCAAAATTTGAATTTTCAATAGATACAGCAATATTATTTGTAGCCATAATGCAGATCTAAAATGAACAATTTGTAGTTTCTTTTTAGACATACATGTTGGTCCCAAAGTAATTGCTTTATCCTTTAAAATATTAAGTTTTGGATAGTATTGCCTACTCAACTGCTAGATCTCTGTAGTAGTTCAGCTACCTTTTTTTTTATTAGTGAGATGCAAGTATTTTCACCATAAAGTCACATGAATGGCAGAAATTATTATATTTTATATTGAAAGTATGTAAACCACCTGACCAGTGNTTTTTTCTAGTGATGATAATGACTCAGGAAGGTTGTGCTTGGCACAAGAGTATGTCATAACTCAATCTCAAGCCAGAGCCACTGGAGAAATTGTAGTCACATCTTTTTTTCCCTTTATGTCAGAATAACTCCAGACTTTGGGGTTCACAAAGCGCATAGTTAATTGCATTGGTCTGGCAGGCAGTGAGTTCAGGCACCTGGACACTCTACAACATCAGAGCAGGGCAGGCATCTGGGTTGTCTGGCCTCTGGCACTTGACTGTGACAGGGTTTGTTAGGTAAAATGTATTCTAGGTAACCCTCTCAACTTGGCTGCACCTGGCTGTGTGGCACTTGTTTGGATTATTCATAAGGCGCAGTACTGAAGTTAAATGAGAGGACTGTGAAGCATCTAGCTCCCCTGCATCCTTTTTACGTAGTCCTATGTACCTCTATCTAAGATGAGTAGGATAAAGACCCTCTTATAGCACTGTTAAGATGCAGTGAGATGTGTGCTCAGTGCATGGCAGGCAGTCGGAACTCTGAGCATTATCCAGAATGTTTTTCCTCTCCCATTTCTCTCTGAAGGTCATTCTGAAATGAGCTGGCTCCTTCAGATTCATTGAAATTGGAGTTCACTGGTACTACCATGCCTGTTTTGGAAAATTTGTCTTTCAACACATACAGAAAAGTGCCGAGAAACTTTCTAGGTATATGCTGTTGATGCTTTGGAGAGTGAAATATTAAGGTGCTTTTCTGAATCCCATGTTTTAGTACAGTTGAACATGTATAAGTGGCTACAGTTGCATGACATTCACATCTGTCTTGATTGGCTCAGGAAAGTCTGGGTTTTTATTTTTTGTCACTACAAAATTTTTAATAGTGTCTCCATTCACTCTCAAAAATATCCCAGTTTGGATGATCCATTACCACCTCTCCAGGAACTTTGTGGAATGGCCTTCTCAATCAAAGCTTAGCCTTTCTGTTGGTCCCACTGTTTTCTCTGCTTGGAGTAGTTTTCTCCTTCTNAGTCACGCCTACGATGTTATTTGGTTTGTTGCCTCTCAGTTAGTATGAAGTGTTTCTTTTTCTGNCTTCTAGTTCCAACTCCACCTGTATTTCCATACTGCTCTGCTTCTCTCTACCTCATAGATACCTATGTCTTATTTACTCCTTGAACTTATGAAAAAGGTTCAATGTCTTGTGGAAAGTGTGTATTTAAGTGTGTGTGTGTGTGTGTGCATCAAATGTGAAAAATAAGTTCTGATGAATGATAACTCATCAGTTTTATGAAGAGATTATTAGATTTAACTCCATGTGATTCTAAAAAATACCACTCATGGGCTGTGTTCTTCAAAAAGAAATTTCTTTCATGCACTTATTTTTTTCTGTTCTTATTTTGAAAAAAATTATTTGAAAATAATCATAAGGAAATACTATCATATAAAATTGAGTCCAGAAATTTCATTCTTTCCAGAATTGTTCTGCATGAGGCCAAATGGTCTGTCCCTTTTGTGTTCCTGAATTAAGAGTAGACCTTTGAATTTTTGTGTTGTGGAAAGCATAGCGAGAGAGAGTTACTGTTTGTGAAAGCACTTAATCTCTTTCCTGGTATTCGGGTTTTTAAAAGTGACTTACATAATTTCTGCTCAGCTTTTGTTTCTTTTTAAGGAGTTTAATTACTTAAACTTTTACTGTCATTGATATTGGAATGTCCAAAGGTATTTATTGGGAGTGCTGTGGAATTAATAATGAACAGAGGAGTGTGCGATTCGGATATGCAGTGTCGAAATGGGAATCTGTTCTCTCAGTTCTTTTGTCATCTAATGCTGGAAATCCAGTCCTTTGTTGCAGTGAATGGATTAGATACAGAAGAAACAGGTGTTTCATAGGCATCATTTCACACCAGAAGGAGACATCATCTTCTCTTTACAGGCAGGGAAACCTTTTCTTAAGGATTGAGAATTCCCAAGCAGGGTCACAGAATTTACATGGGGCAAAGCCAGCATTCAGACTAAATTTGTCTGTCTTGAAAGTTCATGTGGTTTCTTTTGTTTGGTTGGGTTTTTCCCTGATTCACCTTCCTTTTCTACTCTAACTTCTGAAATATGGTTTTTGTTGTTGTTTTATTTTTCTTATTTATTCATTTTACTCCTCTTTGCCCAAGCCATTCTAGCCCCTTAGCATTGGAAATTTCCACTAGTCTTGAAATATTCATAGATTTCTAATTAAAAGAGTTTATCTATTAGGAAGAAGTTACATGTACCCAACAATGTGAGTTAGAGCTGCAGTCCTGGCTGCGATGCTCCAAGCAAGTACTGTCTGATCCACAAACCATTTTCCTGATTGTGAGGTCAGTATTCANGCATCTTCTTGTAGTGTGCTAACTTACTGCATTGAAAGCTGCAGCTGTTAACATCCCCAAAACTAAGCAGCGGGGTTTAAAATACATCAATAGTGAAGATTCATGATATTTTCAGAATGGAAAGTGATCACATAAAATTCTGTCACTAGAGATATACAAGGCCATACTGGTTAGTAAGTATATTTAGCTCCTGGCTATGGTTGAATTAATTTATTTGCATACCGGTATAACAGAATTGGAAAATTTGTTATGTAATACTGCAGTATATGGCTATTAATAGAACAAAATGTGGTCTTAGGGATAGCAATTTTTGTGGATCTTTTTCTGTTGCAGATAGCTGCATACATACAATTCTATTCCTGCATGTATATACTCTGCTTTTAAATAACAAAGATTGAGTGCTAAGCTAACCAAACAGTGTAGAAGAGGTAGTGAGTTGGCGTGAGTCTGTCTCCTTAGAGGATGAGATGGGTAGNAGGTTTCTGCTCTCTGATTGAAAATGACCAGGAAGGGGTAGCACATTTTTTATGAATATTGCTTATGAAGCTTTAGTTGCTTTTACCAATTGTGTGGTCACAGAGGGATAAAGTGACCTGTTTGCAGCTCCCATTAGAATCAAGCTTTATGACTGTTCCCTGTAGTCTTCAGCTTCCTTGTATGTTTCATCTCATTCTAAACTTCTTCCCCTGTCGTCATGGTAGTTAGGATTTTTTGAGTTATTTTGTATTTTAATGTTTATTCTTGAAAAATATAAATGAGTTGTTTAGGTGTCCCCCCACCTCCCTTTGAGCCATTCATTCTAGCTGCCGGTAGAATCATTCAAGTGCTCTCAGTCTGGGGTAATGAAATAATAGTGTGAAGGATATTTATTTTTGGAGCATTTAATAGTTTGTTAAAAGAAATCTGTACATTGTTTTAAGGCTTTCATTGCTTATGTATAGTGTCATAAATAATTTTATATTTATTAAAGATACTAACCTCTTTCATAGCACGTATTTGTCTGCTGTAGTAGATACTGCCGAGCATTTTTCCTAACTAATTAAAGTATTTTAAATACTAAACAGGTTGAATAATTCTAACTGTTCCAAATATACATAATTTGTATTGTCAATGGGTTTGTTTTGTTTTGTTTTTTTTGTGTTTTCTTTTTTGTAATCATTTTCATGGTTATGTGATTAATGGAACATTACTGTGGTTTTCTGTTGGAATATTCTGGTAACTATGATACTGAGAACTTTTTCATGTTTCTTATCATTTGGATGTTGTCTTTGTAAAAAATTGCCAGTTTGACTCCTTTGCCTGTTTGAAATTGTTTTTTTTTTTTAATTGATTTGTATGGCTTGATGTTTTCTGGATGTAGCTCTTGTGAGATATGGATGTGAAAATGTCTTCTCCTGGGTGTGATTTTTCTCTTCACTGGCCTAGGAGGCTATCTTGTAAGGAAAAACAATTCCTAATTTTAGTTAAACCAAATTTATTAACATTTTCAGTTATGGTTATGGTTTTTGTGTCCTCTTTTAAAGAGGTTTCTTTTTAAGACCATGAAGGTTTTCATTAATTAACCTCTGGAACCTTTGCTTTACTTTTCATATTCTGTGTGGAATATATATATTACATATTATTTACACACACTAATAAATATATTACATAAACACTTATATTATGTATTTTATATCATTTATGCTGTTATTTATNTATTTATACTAAATATAAATGTACTATATATTTATATTAAATATATATTTTATACTTATATGTAAATGATTCCTTCAGCACCATTTATTTAAAAATAGGATCTTTTGTTCATGTATTGCATTGCCTTTAAATCAAGTGACTAGTTGTGTGTGAGTTTGTCTGTCTGTTGCATTCTGGGTCATGGAGAAAGCCTTCTCAGAGCAATCCTTTTTTCAAAGAACGGATCTGACAGTACCAGCACTATTCCTGGAGAGAGGTGACTGGACCTTTCAACCTTTGCTGAAACGAGTCTTTCTGTTTCCTTCAATCTTTTCATCTTGTGCTCAAATGACACACTTAACATGCAGTAAATGTTGGCTGCTCAGAGGAGGTTCTGTAGTGATGCTTGCCAAACAAGTGCTTGTTAGCCCAACTGATTTATATTGGAAGAGACAGACTGGTACTGCAGTGTCCTCGATGTGGTGGGCTCACTAGCCAAGTTTGTGTGTCATGATGAATGAACACAAACTCCTGGAGTATCCATAAATGTATTTTATTAGTTACAAAGAAGTAAACTTTCAACTGGTGCATGTTCCCAGCCTTAATTATGTGGTGTATACTCTGACCTCTCAGTGTGTGCCCTTAGATTGTCATTAGTTTTGCTTATTCTATTTGGATAATATTTATTTTTCAAATTAATGTGCAGGAATTTAGCACAGAAGCGTACACCTCTCACTTGTCTTAGGCAGGTTCCAAGGAAGAGAAGTAACCTGATGAGAAGGCTGAGTTTGAGTTTGGAGGAACTCTAGGTTCTGTTGTTTTGTTTTCTGTTTAGGCTGTGTGCTTCCTGTATATTGCCTTTATTATGTTGAGCTATAATATCCCAGTATACCTATTCTCTCCACAGGATCTTTGAAATAACCACCTTATCCAGTGGTTGCTGGATTTTGCCAAAGGCCGGTTCTGCATTGTCTTAGTCAGTGTTTTATTGCTGTGAAGAGACACCATGACCGTGGCAACTCTTATAAGAGAAAGCGTTTAACTGGAGCTTGCTTACAGTTCAGAGGTTTAGTCCATTGTCATCATGGTGGGGAGCATGGTGGCATGCAGCCAGACATGGTGCTGGAGAAGTAGCTTGAAAGTTCTACATCTGAATCTGCAGGTACTTGGCCTGGCCTGGAATGGGCTTTTGAAACCTCAAAGCCCCAGTAACACTTCCTCCAACAAGGCCANACCTCCTAATTCTTTTCAAATAATGCCACTCCATGAGACTAAGCATTCAAATATCTGAGCCTATGGGGGTCATCTTATTCAAACTACCACATGCATCTAATGTGGTTTCTATTCCTTAGTCTATTTTTGTGGTGGTTACATTTATTGGTTTATATATGTTGAATCATTCCAGCATCTCTGGGATGGAGGTGACTTGATCATGATGTATAATCTTTTTTATGTGTTCTTGAATTAAATTTGCAAATATTTTATTGAGAATATATGCATCTATATTCAAAAGAGGCATTGACCTATACTTTTTTTTGTTGGGTCTTTGTCCGGTTTTGGTATTGAGGTAATACTAGTTTCATAAAAGAAATTAGAAAAATGTTTCTTCCTTTTGTAGAATAGTTTGAAGAGTATTGTTAGTTCCTCACTGAAGGTCTGGTAGAATTCTGCACTGGATCCATCTGGCCCTGGACTGTTTTTACTTGGGAGATTTTATACTATGATTTCTATCTTACTGCATATTAAGGGTCTGTTTAAATCATTTATTACATCTCAATTTAATTAGAAGTTAATTTGTTTCTTTTAGATTTTCCCAATTTGGTAGAATATAGATGTTTAAAGTATGTTCTTATGATTCTTTGAGTTTCCTCAGTGTCTGTTGTAATATCTTTTTAAATTTATAATCATATTAATTTGGATCATTTTTCTCTCTTTTGGTTAGTTTGGCTAAAGATTTATCAATCTTGTTAACCTTTTCAAAGTACCAATTCATTATTTTATTGTATTTTTTATATTTTTTCTTTGTTCCTGTTCTATGAATTTAAGCTCTGATTTTAATTATGTCTTCTCTCCCACTCTTTTTGGTTCTTACTTTATTTACTAGGACCTTCAGATACATCATTAAGTTACAATTTGAGAACTCAAATTTTTTGATGTTAAGTACCTATTGCTGTAAACATCTCTCTTAGGACTCCCTGACTGCCTTCATGTGTCTGTTGATTTTGGTATATTGTGTTTTCATTTTCATCCAAATTCTAGGAATTTTNAAATCTCCACCTTGATTCCTGCTTCACCCATTTCTAGTTTAGTAGTGTCTCTTTTGATTGAGCGCCTATGCGTTTGTAGACTTTTTGTCTTGTCTTTTGTTGTTGCTATCCATCTTTATTGCCTGGTAGTCAGATAGAATGTGGAATATAGTTTCGATGTTCCTGTATTTATTGAGGCTTGCTTTGTGTCCTAAAATGTGGTCTATTTGGAGAAAGTCCCACAGGCCACTGAGAACATGTATTCTTTAGTGTTTGGGTGAAATGTCCTGTAAATACATACCTGTTAGGTCCATTTGATTTGTGATGTCATTTAATTCAAGTTTCTCTGTTTAGTTTCTTTCCAGATAACTTGCCTATTAGTGAGAGTCAAATATTGAAATTATCACTATTACTGTGTTGGTGTTAATCTGTGGTTTTAAGTCTATTTTTTTTGTGTGTGTATTATGTGTGTAAGTAATTGGGTGCTCCTGTGTTTGATTCATGTATATCTAGGATGTAATAACCTGTTGTTGGATTTCCTTTCATGAGGATAAATTGTCCCTCTTTACCTTTTGCCTTGTAGTGGTTTGAAGTCAATTTGGTCAGATNTTAGGATAGCCATACTTGCTTATTTTTTGGTTCTATTTGCTCAGAATACCTTTCCCCAAACATTTACCATAAGATGGTGTCTATCATGGTCATGGGGTGTGTTTCTTGGAGTCAGCAAAAAGATGAATCCTGTTTTCTGACCTGTGTCTCACATTAGGAAGTAGAGACCATTGAGAGTTACTCTGGAGCTTCATGCATTAATTCCTGTCATTCTCTTGTTTTGTGATCTTCTATTAGACTTCTTTTGATTGAGCGTTCTAGGAGTGTTCATTTGTCCCTTTTGCCTTCTTAGGTATGTTTAAAGTTTTCTTTAGACCTAAGTATTCCTTCTTCTATCTTCTGTAGAGCTGGATTAGTGGTTATAAATTCCTTAAATCCATTTTTTATAATGGAAAGTTTTCCTTGCTTCTTCAGCTGTCACTATTAGTTTGCTGGATACTGCAGTCAAGTTCTTAAAAAAACAAGAAAACGTGATGTTCCTGCCTTTCTCAACTACTTCCTGCCTTCTTCTTGCCCCATTTGTGGCTGTATCTTGAGAGAGGATCTGTGAGTTATTTCTCTATCTCCTCTTTGAGCTACTCCTCGACTGTCTTCCACTGGTGAAGATTATCAGGGCACACAGTTCATGTGGCCTGAATAGTTCACTAGGCCACAGTTCGCTAGGCTACAGTTCAGTCGGCTTCCTCCTAGTTCATGGTTCATTCTTCACAACCTTACCATAGGTGTAGCTACAGTTAATTATGGAGTCACTGATGAGGTTTTTGTTTGTTTGTTTGTTTTGTTTTTTTTGAGACAGAGTTTCTCTGTGTAGCTTTGGAGCCTGTCCTGGAACTTGCTCTGTANACCAGGCTGGCATTGAACTCACAGAGATCCACCTGCCTTTGCCTCCCAAGTCTGGGATTAAAGGCATGGGACACCAGTGCCTGGCAGCACTCACTGATGAGTTTTAAGTTGGTATCTTCAGCTCAGGGTTCGCTCAGCACCTTCCTTCTTCACCATATCACCCTCAGCACCTTACTGCATATAGTCAGACCTAGTCTTCCCTTTCTTACCCCGTTACCGCCTTCTGTGCAGTTNATCATCCATTCTCCTTTCTTCTCTTTTAAGTTTTTCGGGGGAATTGTATTTGTATGTGGTATATTATTTGTATGTGTGTATGCATGTGTAAGTGTGGCTTAGATGTGGAGACTAGAGGTTGACATTGGGTATCTTCCTCAGTCATATTCTATTTTTTTAAGACAGAGTTCTTCACATGAACTTGGAGTGTGCCATTTCAGTTAGACTGGCTTGTCAGCAAGATTCAGGTATCTACCTGTCTCGCTTGAGGCCACTGAGCCCAACTTTTTATGGGGGTACTGGAGATCCGAATCCAGGTCTTTATGGTTGTGTGGTAAGCACTTTACCAGCTGAGACATTTCCCCAACCCCCATTTTCATTTGTATCCATTAAATCAGTTTGAATGAGAGAGGATTTATTTATTTATTTATTTTTATNTATTTATTTATTGGTTTTTCGAGACAGGGTTTCTCTGTGTAGCTTTGCGCCTTTCCTGGAACTCACTTGGTAGCCCAGGCTGGCCTCGAACTCACGGAGATCCACCTACCTCTGCCTCCCGAGTGCTGGGATTAAAGGCGTGCGCCACCACCGCCCGGCTAGGATTTATTTTTTTTTTAAAGAAGTTGACAAGTTTACATTATAGCTTGTCCTTCAAAGCAGCATGATCAATTCTGATCCTGCTTCTTGCTATAGTATAAATGTGTGTGTCCCCCAAGGGTACTGAAGTCTTGGTCCCCAGAATGGCAGTGTTGGGAAGTGATGGAATGTTTAGGAGGTGGGGCCTTGTGGAAATTCTTTAAATCATTTAGAGTGTCCTCTTAATGGGAATTATGGGACTGAATCCTCACCTTCATTTGCTTCCCAGACATGAAGGTAACATGTCAGTTAAATACTCCCATCCACTGTCATCTAGTACACCACTAGGAATCCAACTTCAAAACTAAGCAAACAAGTTCTTACATTAACTATTCTAGGTGTATTACTATGGTGATGGAAGTCTACTAATATACTGCTATTAAAATAAAATGAATTATTCTCTAATGAAGAATTAGGTATAACTTTAAAAATTTCAATCTAAAATATTATGGAAGGAATTGTGTGAGTGAGTATCTAGGTACTGATATGCCTGTACCCTCAACCTCTATTAACCTTTGAGGATCTTGTATCGTTTTCCATGTGTTGGGCCACTTAAAATCAAAAAGCAAAATTTTATAGAATCTGCCTTAGAAACATTTACTTAGAAAGAGTATTAGAAGCTAGGAGTGCACAAATTTGTTTGCCAGAGAGGAACAAATACCGAGTGTTTTGAAAAGGAGAATTCATATGAATTTATTTTCTTTTAGGTTTTAAACCTTAAAACCTTTAAAATTTAAAGCTTAACCATCTTCTTATCCTGTGATCCATGAATTATAATTTTTTCCATCAGTGTTTTTCCTGTTACTTTGGATTGTTTCTGTGAAAATATTTATTTTTATGCTGCAGTTGGTACTAAGCAATCAGATATTAAGGGGGATCTGGAAGTTGGCTCTGGTGACCCTCACTTTCTAGGCAGCACTAAAGCAGCTCTGCTCTGACATGCTCTCAGATCCCTGAGGAAGTCCACTAGTTAGGACTTCNGTAACTATGAAAAATCATAATGACCAAAAGCATCATGGGGGAGGAAAGGGTCAATTTTATCTTACAGCTTATAGTCTTTCATCCAGGGAAGTCAGGACAGGAACCTGGAGACAGGAACTGATACAGAGGTCTTGCATGATCACTCATGCAAGTTCCTCATGGCCTGCTCAGCCTGCTNTTTTGTAGCACCCAGGACCAACAGCCCAGAAGTGGTACTGCCCACAGTAAGCTGGGCCTACCCACCTCAATTGTCAAGAAAATGCACCTCATGCTTGCCCACAAGCTAATCTGGTTGTGGCATGTTTTCAGTTGAGGTTCCCTCTTCCACAGTGACTCCAGCTATGTTAAGTTGACATAAAAGTAGCCCACCCAGAAAGCAGAATACATTGAACTTCTNCTCTTTAATTTTACTTTCATTGCTGAGTATATAAGAGACAAGGCCCTGGAACTGGTTTCACAGCAGAGCTTTTGCCANTGAAAGTGTGGAACCTGTAGGAGTTGTGTGTCTATCACTGTGTACCCGTATGTGTGAGAGGATATAGTCTGAAGGTTGACAGAGGTTGGGTGTCATGCAACCAAGTGGGAGGAGAAGCCACACCCAGTGGAAAGCATTGTGTGAGGCTTTATTTCTGGGAAATGGTCAGACTGGGTTTGTGGCTGTGTGCAGAAGAAAAGATTTGCAGCAGATTCTGTAATGTGGTGCTGTATACCCAGGGTTCTGAGGTTTCTTTTGTTCTCCAGGAGCTTTTGGCAGGACAGGTTCCTTCAGCCTACTCTTTTATGAACCACTTAGTTGTGACCCTGTGCTGGGTTTCATCATTTATGTGCGTATGGGGACTATATGATACATATTATATATTATTATATATTGTATTTTGTGGTCTCTTGGAAAGTGAAGTGTTGATGGATGCCTTTGACTGTGCTGGTAAGAAAGCAGTGATTCCAGGGAAGAGACCATCAGATGTGGGCAACTAATCTGGCTTTTTTTTTTTTCAGTCAAAGAAAACAAACAAACAAATGCCTCATGTCTGGAGTTATCTGTAGCTTTTCATGTCCCTGTCATGTTTTCTTGTTTCGTCAATTGTGCTATCTAGTAACCCTGAAAAACTGAGTATATGACCTCTGGCACTGTTACTGTGGCCAGAGCCAGAGCCATGATTTTTCACGTTTTAGCCTTTTCAGATCTTGGTAAAGACAAAACAAAACCAACACAAAAACACATTAATAGTAAAGTAAAGCAGTATAGAATTTGTTATCGCTGAGCTTTACTGGTTTTCTAGAGAACTGGGCATAAGGGAGTATGTGTGAGTGATAGAGGAAGGACATGTAGGAGACCTTTCAGAGAGGCAAACTGTTTGCAAGGGAAGAGCTTGCTGGTGGATTGGCCTATTTGGTGGCTTTCTGGCCCTGTGAATGAGGTCTTTTAGTTCAGTCTTTGCTGTTCCCACAGTGGTTGCTGTTTAGAAGCTGGGAGTGCTTTTATCCAGCTGCTGTTCTGGAAGCACAGCCTGTAAGCAGAGAGCCACATGCATCTGCGGGCTGGAGTCAGGAGTGCTTGGCAGTTGGCAGCCTCTGCAAGCAGAAGCCATGGACTCCAGGAAAAACAACATTATGCCTTCTAAAGTTTCTTTGGTTCCCACAGCCTCCTGTTGAAATGTGGACTGTGTTTTCCACCTCATGACACAGATGGCATCACAACAGTGTCCTTACCACAGAGACCCATGTAGGAGGTGTGGGCACAGGGAGTGATGCAGGTGGATGTAGCCAGAAGAGACCAAGGATGTTCACTTTGTTGCACACACGCTATCTATCCCAAGCTTGGCAGAATGGTCCTCGTTCCCTACTTGGCACCGTATGTCTCTGTTATCATTAGAACAGAAACCAGAAGTCACAGACCAGGCCCCGGTTTCAGCTTTTATGTGAAACTGAAGAAGCAGACTGCCAATGGAAATGCTGTTTGAGAGGGTGCTTCTTGTTCCACCTGCAGATTTTTGTATTTTAGGTGCTTCCAATTGATTATGGTAATTTAAAATCCTTCTGTGTGGATAAAATGAGTTGTCAGCTGTAACATTTCATGCAAAAATGAATTGTATGAAAAATTTGGCATTTATGTGGCTATGTTTCTAAATGTTTTCATCTAATTTACAAAGGGATCAGAAAGCAAGCACTCAACAAACGCCTGAGAGAAAATTTTGCAGTTGCAGCAGCTCTAGCTCTGTGCTGGAGCCTCCAGGGAGTGTCAGCAGCAGGTGGGAAGCCTGCTTAGTTCCACACCCCTATCTCTGTAGAGACGGGAAGCATTGAGAAGGGCCCTGGAAAGGAAGGAGTATGTGCTGATAGTAGCCCATCATTTCCCAGGCTTATCTAAGACACCACTGGCCATCTCTTGCTTTGGCAAGGTAATACAGAGCCAGCCATCTAGGGAAGCTTCTGGAATTGGAAGGACTGTATTTGTAGTAGGGCTACATAATGATTTTCTTTGTGAATCTTTCTTCCATTGGAACAAAAATAAGAATGATATTCTGTTTGGGTATAATGACAAATAATGTTATATATTGAAACCAATTTTTGATCTGACTGTTTCCTTTTTCTGATTTTAGAAGAAAGCAAACATCTTCAAGGATCTTTAAAAGCATTGTGAGCCTCAGCTCAGCATTGTGTACGTAGTAGATAAGTTGGCCCTGATGTGAGCAGACAGCCTTCTGATTTTCTTACTAAGAAATGTGAGGAAGATGTAGGATATGTAATTGTTTCTTTTAACTTTCAACCTATAATTTTCAAGTAGAAATTACTAATTATGTTATTTAAAATTTGAAGATAGAGAATCTTACAGTAGTTAGTATGTAACTTGTATCATCAATTTAGATCCATTTTATTACTCATTTTTGTCAAGATAATTCTCAAGTTTGGACAAATTTGATTTTTAAAATTCAAATTTTCTATAGTAATGTTAGTAATGAATAGTATCCACATTATAGGATGTACTCTTCCTATAATGTACATTTGCAATGAAAGGTATTTTCAGCACTCTTTATTGCTTACTTAAGTAGTGAACATGTATAACACTTTTTTACTTAAAATTACTTTCAAAATGAAATTAGCTTTATGTAAGAACTTAATGTCTCTTTTTGATTCTGAAATTTTTAAATGAATTCTATGAGTAAAAATCTATTTTAAAAGGCAGCAGGCTGTAATTTGTGAGTAGGAGATTTCAAACTGGCCAGGAAGAATATACTGAGAATAGAAGCTGTGCNTCTTCCCTGCTCCCAGTCTAAGTCCCAGCTGTGTGGTTGCAGACTCCNGGAAGGCTAGTGGTGACTTGGGAGGTAGCTTTTCTCTAGTTGCAGAGTTGGAGAAATCATGCATTCTTATAACTCTTGAATTCTGTTTTCTTTTTTAAGCAACTCAGATAAATTATTTCTTATAAGCTGTTACCTGAAGAAGAGTTT